>OY776116.1:50438313-50699378 GCA_963675035.1 Allygus modestus
AAAATATACCTTATACACAAGATAAGGATTAATCTATTTAAGAAGGATCGATCAAAAACAACACCATATAATATTCAAGAACTACAAAATGCCGATCCCGAATCAAAATAGACTACCGTTACATATAATTTAATGGATGGCAATACATCGAGGGAAATGAGTAACTAATGCCACCCCCGAAAAATCAAAACCCATCCTTAAAGAAAATATATCACCTCAAGAGTTACATCAACGCATCTTCAAACACGAAATCTTGGTCAAAAATCAAACAACATACAACATTGTTTAAGAGTTATCATCATACTAACGCCGCCAAGAATTATATCGGAGCATCTACAACCAATAAATAATTAAAATGAATTAACACGAATTACCTCCCAAGTATATAAAAATTAATATAATTTATAAACAACTATTGAGTCTCACAGGAATATAAAATACTAGTTAAAATGTATTTTTGTGACAGCCAATAGTAAATTCTAATCCCGACGAATAAGGTGGCCTATCAACAATTACCATTAAAAGGAAATTGGAATTCGCAAGTAAATTAAAATATACAAAATCATAGAACTAAAAATAGTATTTAGTCTCTGCTAATTTAATAAACAAAATCCAAAGGGAGTTTAGCGAGCAAAAACGAAAAAATATATACATATATCTGCAAAGGGAAAATTTCCGCTAGAACCCAGCCGCCAAGTAAAGGAGTTGGAACATTTAACATTACCCACAACTTGGAATGCTTAAACATACCCATGGGAACACACCAAGATATTTCAAGAGGGCGATCTAGTGATAGGACACATTCGACACTTGATTTACACTCAATCTACAAATAATTGAAATAAAAATACCTCGAATAAGATTATCCAAGAAAAAGGGACAACATAACACTTTTAAAATCACAAATCGATATATCACTGACAATGCACAACGCCAATCAATAGTACGAGTTACCATAAAACAGCAGTAGACACGAACGGAACCATATCTCGCAACATAATGGGCACGACACAACCGTATTAATCCGACAGGGACACAGGCGCCCACGGATTCAAAATGGCCGACTTTCCAAGACAACAAGACACAGCATTCTTGGAGATAAGACGACGCCAGGCGATCCAGGCATGTAGCACTGCTCACTACACACTGTCTAACCACTAGGAACACTCATCACTTTCAGATGACAAAATAACGTAGCCAAACCAATTACTGGCAATTAGGGATATATAACGGCCTGATCACCCGTGTTATGTCTGTAACAGCACAGCAATTGACAAGCTAAACTAATAATCGATTATCGATTAAAACTTAGGAAAAATAAAAACTTAATACAACCGTGAATATAACACTACAAACTGGACAGGGACTGAATAAACAAAATAAGACACAGATAAAACTTAGAATAACAATGAAAAATCCCTACACACAAATAAAATAATAATATTAACATAATTTTGCGGCACAGATATTGGACGAACCTCACAAGATGAAGGCGTCAACGTCGACAGCACTCCTAATCACAACGACAATTATACTATACACACTCTCAGGTACATGGGCAGAAAATAAGACTAGGTACCAAATATTCTCAGGCCATCACTTTCAACAACGGACAGATTACATCCCATACGAAACAATAATCCCTTTGATATTCTCAACTCAATTTTTCCTTGAGCCCCAATCATACGACTGGACGACGGAATCGAACTGGACGAACTGCCGACAACACAAAGATGACTATTGTTTATTTCAAAGAAACCTGATGACATTGCGTGACCTCATAAATGAACAAATTAAATCCCAATACAGCGACACTACATTGACCAATCAAACTATCCTAAACTCAAGAAACAGAAGAGGATTATTATTCCTCCAGAATTTCTTCGAATGGTGCTGCAATGTCGCCACGAAGGGACAAATAAACAACATCTATGAAAACCAAAAGGGAATTGAAGAACATACCAACCAAATTATCGATTCCGTAGGGACCCAGTACCAAGATTTGGTAAAAACCACGAGTAACTTAAATAACTTTAGTAAAAACGTGGAACATTTAGCAACTAAGGTACATCAGGGATTCAATGCCGTAAAACAAAATCTACTGGGAATGAAATCAATAAATAATGCAGAGATTTTACATGAGATATATGCTACTATACAAGAAACATGGAACTATATTTTATACAATTACTATCAAGATACTAAAAGGGAAATACTAGAAAAATGTCACATAAACCTACTATCTGAAAAAATGGTACCTCCACAGAACTTAACTACAACGTTGCATGATTTAGCAAATAAAGCGAAAACTAAAGGCCTCACTCTAGCAATACCATTAACAGACGTATACTTATATTACAGATTGAAGATAAACCATTGCAAAATAATTCAGAACACACTAGTGGCAAGGCTGAATGTGCCCTTAATAAAATCGAACGCACAGGGCGAAGTTTACAAAACAATAAACACTCCCCTGATTTGGGAACACAAAATATGTTCCCTGCACATGGAAGAAAACATCATTTTCAAAACCAAAACATATACGAAAGTAATAACCATGACAGATAGCCATTGTAACGAAAAATCGTACCCATTATGCAAAATCCCAAGAACCACAATTATCGCAAACAAAATGCAGCTATGCCTACATTTAATTCTCAATTCCGCATCAATCGATAAACTACAAGAAAACTGTCATTTTATATGTGAAAATCAACCCCAATACCCCATAATCACCGAATTATCCCCAAATCAATACTTAATCACCAACGTCCAGCAAGACCTAGATTTAATATGCGACAACTCAACTAATACCAGGAAATTACCAAAAATGAGCACAGGAACTCTACAGGTAACAATACCGTGCGAATGTGAATTACTAATGGACAATTTATTACTATTAACAAAGATACGACCTTGTGACAGAACAGACAATGACCCACCACATTACGTAAACCTGATACCAGCAGCTTGGACAAAATTAAAAACCCTAAAATTGTTCACACTCGAATCAGGAATTCATCACGAGTTTGACAACCTAACGGAAATATTAGACACGGATTGGAACATCACGAACCCAACATTTGTTTTAACAAAAATGGAGAAAATACAGCACATATCATTGAAAAATAATGACTTCGACCTATTTAACAATACAAGACTACTATTTTACATGCTCCTAACATGGAATATTTTACTGACTATACTATGCCTCATCCTAATATATTGCCTAAACATACAAGCCATAAAACTCAGAATGTTGCTACCCACGAGGGACTACAACCAACGTCAACAATAAACAACCTCACAACACATATTACAATTTGATTAACTTGGGGACCAAGTTAAAATGGCGGCGGCGGAATATAAACAAGGGGAATTTAAATATATATAAATAATTAAAGAAATTATAGAATAAAATTTAAAACACAATTACTCCTTTACTTTAAAATAATAATTATGAAAGCAGAGACAGATCGAATCAAATCATTACGCTCCCACGGGAAGTCACGACTCCTCGGCGAACAACAGGACGTATAGAATTACGATCCTCGATAATGATCAAGCTGAAAATCAAAACCCTTGAGAACAACGTTAAGAAAATCAAACAATCCCATGATCCAAGCATGCTAAGAGAATAAAATTACTTACGGTCAGCGACACGCCCATTTCGTCGAACTAGTAGGCCGATCAGGAGGAGGATGACCAATAATATGGAGGTATCGGATGCATCGATCACCGATTGGTTAGGAGGCGTAACGATGACGGATTGGAGGGGAAGATGGCGATAGAGGGAGAAAAAGAAAAGAACAGTCTTCGGAGAGTTTTGGGAGAGTAAGGTAGAACTGGGAAGCTTCTTCTGGGCTGTTCCGGACCGAGTAGGAACAGAAAGTCTTCAGGAAAGTGAAATGCACCTGAAGGCACCCGGGAGTTCGATAACTTCTACCAGTACCTTACGACACTCTATCACTTCACTCGACGAGATTCCATCGCACCCGAGTCCATCTTCTGGGTCCATCTTCTGAGAACATCAGTGAGGACACCGACCGACGTCCACCCACCCGCCGTCAACCCCAGGGGGGAGCGGAACTCCGAGGTACCGGACCTACGACGCGGCCCGGAGGGACGAGGACAGGAGGAGGACAGGACGACCGGGCGCAAGGGACGTGAGGTGTTACAGAGAACTCCAAAATATCTGGGTATGTTCCCACTTCATTAAAAAAGGTGCACAGATAGGATATATTAAATAAATTATTAAAAGACGAACTTAAATAAAAGAAGCCAAGAAATAATAGCTAGCAGGAGTTAAAAATAAACTATAATAATAATAAAAATTGTAAATGCAGGAGAATTATAAGATATCCCGAAGAGATAAAATATCTAACTAATATAAACAAAAGGGGTGATATCAGAATGCAAGTTAAGAACCCGCCATGCTATGTGGGGTTGAATGTATAAAGTATTAGGTTAATAATGTGTTGGATATACATAAAGGGGTTGTTAGATAATTCTGTTTAATGTATATTGATTCTTTATTCAGTATACCAAATGAATGTTGGATGTACAAAATATTAGATCATTAATATGTCAAAATATAAAGGGTTTATTACAGGATTTTAATTTTATGTCGGATATATAGAAGGGTTTTAGATAACTCCATTTAGTGTATGCTGATTCCTTATTCAGTATATCAAGTGAAAGTTGAATGTATAAAGCATTAGATATTTTATATGTCAGATATATAAAGGGTTTATTAGAAGATTTTATTTAGTGTGTTTTGCTCCTTTGTTCAGAATATCACAGGAACTATTCGTGAATATTGATAATAACTAAACAAGGGAGAGATAGAAAGCTTTATTTTATGGGGTTATTTTATGTATGTGTTTTGTGAATATTCTAAGGAACCTTTATGTCATGTCTTGATTATGTTATAAATACATAAGTCATTGTGGTTCAGGCCTTTGTCTTGAGAGACCATTATTATACTGTAAGAGTAGAGGTTAGGAGAATTAAAGTGCAAAGTGAATATTTTAAATGTATTAAATGCACATGGAGTGAGAAAGTGGAACAAACTATATGTGTTTATCAGGGATTAAGGACTCCCTAGATACATAAATTGTCCAGGAGGCTTAAGTGCACCTTTTATAGTATTCTGTTCTATCATTTATTATAGTTGGATTATATTTATCATGTATATTAAAGTGTTTTCATTTCCTTGATCTGTGTTCATTCCAATCCACGGTCCTATGAGTTACCTCTAACTAGCTAAGCGAGTATAATTTCAAATTTATTCAATTCAATCAATTTAACCCTCAAAAGGTTTACAAAGGTGAGAGTGAGGGTGGGTTTCGTGAGGGTAGGAACAATATAGTAGGGGAGATAACCCAGACTGCCACAGCTTCAACTCTACTGATAAACTCAACTCGGCTGTGTGTGCCCCTCATCACTCTTTTAACTTGATTCAGTCTCTCTTCTACGTAGAATACTGTGAGTAAGGTGAGAGTGAGGGTGGGTTTCGTGAGGGTAGGAACAATATAGTAGGGGAGATAACCCAGACTGCCACAGCTTCAACTCTACTGATAAACTCAACTCGGCTGTGTGCGCCCCTCATCTCTCTCTTGACTTCATTCAGTCTCTCTTCTACGTAGAATACTGTGAGTAAGGTGAGAGTGAGGGTGGGTTTCGTGAGGGTAGGAACAATATAGTAGGGGAGATAACCCAGACTGCCACAGCTTCAACTCTACTGATAAACTCAACTCGGCTGTGTGCGCCCCTCATCACTCTCTTGACTTGATTCAGTCTCTATTCTACGTAGAATACTGTGAGTAAGGTGAGAGTGAGGGTGGGTTTCGTGAGGGTAGGAACAATATAGTAGGGGAGATAACCCAGACTGCCACAGCTTCAACTCTACTGATAAACTCAACTCGGCTGTGTGCGCCCCTCATCACTCTCTTGACTTGATTCAGTCTCTCTTCTACGTAGAATACTGTGAGTAAGGTGAGAGTGAGAGTGGGTTTCGTGAGGGTAGGAACAATATAGTAGGGAAGATAACCCAGACTGCCACAGCTTCAACTCTACTGATAAACTCAACTCGGCTGTGTGTGCCCCTCATCACTCTCTTGACTTGATTCAGTCTCTCTTCTACGTAGAATACTGTGAGTAAGGTGAGAGTGAGGGTGGGTTTCGTGAGGGTAGGAACAATATAGTAGGGGAGATAACCCAGACTGCCACAGCTTCAACTGTACTGATAAACTCAACTCGGCTGTGTGTGCCCCTCATCACTCTCTTGACTTGATTCAGTCTCTCTTCTACGTAGAATACTGTGAGTAAGGTGAGAGTGAGGGTGGGTTTTGTGAGGGTAGGAACAATATAGTAGGGGAGATAACCCAGACTACCACGTTTCAACTCTACTGATAAACTCAACTCGGCTGTGTGTGCCCCTCATCTCTCTCTTGACTTCATTCAGTCTCTCTTCTACGTAGAATACTGTGAGTAAGGTGAGAGTGAGGGTGGGTTTCGTGAGGGTAGGAACAATATAGTAGGGGAGATAACCCAGACTGCCACAGCTTCAACTCTACTGATAAACTCAACTCGGCTGTGTGTGCCCGTCATCACTCTCTTGACTTGCTTCAGTCTATCTTTCTTGCAAAATTTAAACTGAAATAACCTTTTTCCACTTTGATGTCAATTTACAGAAATTGCAGACCTTTTAAAAATGTCCTCTTTAAATTAAGAAAATCTGTACATTTTTAGGATTACATGTGGTGTTTAAAATTAGTGATATACAATTTTTTTAAAATTTGTGTAATATGATGTTATTTTGTTAGAATTCTTAAAACTCGTAAATGAATCTGAATTTGTATGCATACACTATTAACTGTGTGTTTTTGTGTTATTGTTGTAATGTCTTTGTTAGGATTTATTTTTTATATTATTTTTGTTGAAATAACTAGTTAATTTCGTAATTATCATATTGAATTTTTGGATTCAATCTGTGCCAACGGGTGTGTTTTTTTCTGTTAGTAGTTGATGAAATTATTCACCTAGGTAACCTATTTCAAAGCTTAAAACGATAGTATCACTATGTAGGTTGTGGGAATGAAGGTAGTAATTATATTTAGTAGTTTTAATAGCTAAAAATATTAAGAAGAATTTTTTATTTAAGAATATAAAAAAACTCCACACATTTGCTCAGTTCTCATTTAAATAAATACAAGTTCGTAAAATAGAAATACACTTCATTGAGACAGAGAGACAACAAGTGTAATAATACTTATCTGTCACTATACCATTGTTAAACTAGTAATTAATATAAACTAGTTTTACATAATTACTCCCGTTCCGTAAATACTTTAGTACTCCACCCCTCAAGCATTTAAAGTTATTTTTGTTATCACGCATCTGCTACTGGACTGATGAAGCTAAAATTCGGTAGTTATGTAGGTAATACATTCTAATAAAATACACCCTTACTCTTGCAATGACAATATTTTGACCCTATTCCCAGCTAGCATTCAACGTTTTTTTATATTTGCCATAATGTACAACTTACCTTACCGTTTTTGTTGAAATCTGGTGGGACAATACAATCAAGGCAGACCGAGGTATACACCCAAATACAAAATCCTTGTGGCTTTACCATACTAGCCTTTAAATTTCCTATCCTAATCTTACTGTAAAAACAATTATATACCGGCTTTATAGTTAAACCAAAGACAAAAAGAAGCCTACCCTCGATTTATCGTGTTTTGAACTCGGTAGCGATTGTATCAAAAAACCTGATAATTTTCGTTAATATCCTTATTTTACCCTAATAATAATTTTAAATATTAAAAAATAGTCTACAGACGTTTAGTTGGCAAAGTAAACCCCATTGGATTATCTTGCAGTAATTCAATATGTAAGGTGGGATATTTTTTCCGTTGAACTCTTGATTATAAATTGATTTATAATTGTTATTTAAATTGGAAAAGCCAAATTGACACAACGAACACATCAAGGGAAAGCAATGTAGCATAATACATACAAATATTGCTCAATGCATAATTTGTCACGTTAACCCATCAATAATTCAGGCAATTATAAACTAGGCTCACTTGAATATACAAAATATAAAAATTACAATTACTTAAAAAATTTAGGAAAATTGTTCGAATTTAAATTAGGTTGTAAATACTGTACAATTTTAAATAATATTTATAAGTAATTGTTAACTGTGAAACAGTTTTATATAACCTAAAAGAAAGTAACTAGTTTATTTGAATAAGGTGTGATATGGACGTATTTTAAATTGAGAGTTAAGATTGTATTTCTTACAAGCATGTTGATATTTAATAAGATCCTGAATGTAATCCATTATTAATAATAATAAGTACATATTGTTTGTATCTTGATTTACAGCTAAGGTTGTTTAATTAGGTACAACGTAACAACTAATAAAGTATAAACGATGTAATAACCTTTTTAATGACCATAGATTTTATATGTTTAACAATAAACAAAGTGAATGCACGACTTTTGATTATTTGAATGTGTATAATGGCCTAACAAGCAGAGGCAATTAACTCTTTTACCAAGCCTTACTTATGTGGTCACGTGGAACTAAAGTTTTTTATCCTAAATTAAATGTTGGGTAATCAACAAAGCAAATGTTCCTGCAGGAGTTTTTTATTCGTGTATTTAATTAGAGACAGGCACGTAATTTAAAACTCTCTGAGCTCTACTTATTTCGTTATTATCTTTGCTTAAATTCGTGACGAAATTAATGAGGCGTCGAGTATTGCTTGAAAATGAAAGTCCTTGACATTAGTTAGCATTTCTTAAAAGTCCATTTTGGGTCAACCAACCAAGTTCCTTTGGACGTTTAACTGTTCAATAGGGAGATAATGATTAAAGTGTAATACGAATTGCTATATAAACAATTCTAATTTAACAATGCATGTATGCAACTTGAAATCGAGTAATTCTATATAACTGTGTAATAAACTGTAGTAAATTTTAATTATACAACTGTTTTTTAATTATACAATTTAAAATTAATAAAATACTGTATGTTTTGATCCATGAACTTATAAGAACGAGCAGAGAGTAAAATGTAATGCATTGAAGTTAAAATGTATGGAGGTTGTGCCCTGGTTGTTAGTTAAACTATTTCTGAAAAGTTGCAGTCTGATTTGTCGGTCAAGGCTGTGTGTGCTTGCCAAGATGAAGATCTGTCCAAACATACCTCGGCAATCACGTCCATAGCTCTACTCCCTTTTTACTGAGTCGTTTACTGAAGCTACTTCCGTCTGCCATAACTACGATTCAGTGTTAATTGCTGGAAATTTCAACCTGCCTGAAGTAAACTGGATTCATACCGACCCTCATATCTCTTTATTCTGCGATAGTTTGATTGTACCCCTAGCTGGGAATCACACAGATACAAGGCATTGTGAGAAGTGAACTCAAAGATTGAGGAGTTTTAACTGGACTTTAATTTTGCCACTGTGAGTTTATCGGTTTACTTCAGGATGATCCACTTTTTGCCCATGAGCTCTGACACCCTGCTCTTTGTGCCTCCGGCGAATTTCAGTGCACACTTGATGCTCTTCCTAAATGCCCTGTGTGTTCAATTCGGAACATTAGGAGAGGTAATCTGAAAGGGGTATAACGTTATCTATAGCGTGGAATTTGACTGTTACTGCGGAGATTTTGGCCTGATGTTCTCCGGCTTTTGCAAACAACTCAGGAAGATGAATGGAGTCACACTCTCCTTGGAAGCGTGTTAGGCACTCTGTTTTTTCCTAAATGGTTCCAAGGAACTCACAGAACAGGTTATCCTCAGTTTACAGGTTACAGGTTACTTTTCGCATCAGTGCCATCAAGACAAAAGATTACTGCCATAAACCTACGAAATGCACTGAGATCAAATTCAAAAACTCTCAATCGAAAGCCTGCACAATAAAAAGAGAATATGCTCAATATCAATGAAAGTGTTTGATTTTGAAGACGATTTGGAACCTTAGGAACCTTATGAGATTTTCCTTTTGAAAACTAGTGGTCAGGATGATTTTTTAATTAATTGTTTTAGTGTACAACAAGTGTGAGTTTTAATTGTTCTAGCATGACCTTAAAAATAAAATAATGACCCTCCTTATCCAACACTATTATAACATGTGCGTTTAATTTGTTCAATAAAAACCATGCAGTTATTTTTAAACTTGTCATTGGTATACTCAAAAACATACTACATCAATGTAGAACGAACTGTTATTCTATATAGAACAATTCTCTTCCACGTGGAATTCTGTGACTAAGGTGAGAGTGAGGGTAGGTTTGGCCCGGGAACAATATAGTGCTGCCACAGTTTCAAGTCTACTGTTAAAATGAACTCGGCATTGTGCGCCCCTCATTACTCTCTTGACTTGCTTCAGTCTCTCTTGCTTCCTACATAAGCTTAACGGATTTCCCTAGAATATGATGTCAACGGTCAGAAGTGACAGACCATCCCACCAAAAGCCAAGATGTCTTTTAACTATGTAGATTTACATATTTAGCATTAAATGAGGAGGTGAAAATCAATAATATAAAACTGTTTAATCAAAACTTGACTACTATGTTAATGTGTTTGACTTCTTATTCCGCGATACAATTTTGTTAGGTTGTTTATGAACAGCACACGTATATATATATATATATATATATATATATATATATATATATATATATATATATATATATATATGTATATATATGTGCTGTTCATAAACAACCTATCAAAATACATCTTGGCCTTTAAAACTTAAAACTAATCTACTTTAGGTAGTATTTAAACAAATATATTCATACAAACTGTTGTCATTAACTAAGATATAAAATTAATAGTAGATTCATCAAAGTTCAGACATATATATGTATGTGTATGTATGTCAAACATCCATGTATATGAATGTCAAACACATTAACATAGTTCTCAAGTTTTGATTAAACAGTTTTATATTATTGATTTTCACCTCCTCATTTCATACTAAATATGTAAATCTACATAGTTAAAGAAATCTTGGCTTCTTACATATATACATATATGTGTCTGAACTTCAATGAATCTACTATTAATTGTATATATTAGTTAATGACAACAGTTTGTATGAATATATTTGTTTAAATTCTACTGTGACTACTTGGATGCATAGCCAGTGACGTATTTTATTTTGGGACTGATCACCCCAATTTAAAGAACATTATCCCAGCAGA
Source organism: Allygus modestus (assembly GCA_963675035.1). NCBI lineage: Eukaryota > Metazoa > Arthropoda > Insecta > Hemiptera > Cicadellidae > Allygus > Allygus modestus. The sequence continues at coordinate 50,449,549 of OY776116.1, forward strand.
ATTGCTAGCTTCTGCAAGTTGGACGAAACTTATTGATGCATCTCATGCTGGTTCAACAATTACCGTTTAAAGATTGAAGGAATTTATCAAAACTCATTAATTGGCATAAATATAATAAATTATATATAAAAGTGCATGTAATTTATTGGCCTTGACAAAATTAAACATTTTCCCAACAACTAACAACAGTTTTAAAGCAATTACACATGTGTTATAAAATTGAAGACTTTCAGAAATGATTCAAATGCAGCAGCTGATAGGAACTATTTTATTGGCGAATTTTTTTGGTTTTGATGTACTGCGGCTAATGTTTGGAAGATTTAAAGATTACTACATTGGAAATGCCATCAAGACTAGAAGTGGAACACAAAAACGGGAAGTCCTGACGAGAATCACAACGGATTTGGCACATTAGCATGTGCGAAGAGGTATGGCAGTTGTTTATTATTAAATAATTTATATGTTCCATCATTCGCATATTTCATAACTTTTGAAACACTCTAACTATTTTAAATCCAGCAAAATTGGAGACAGCCTTTGACCTTTTATTCATGTTAGATTAACGAAATTTATTACCAAATGTGGCATAAAGACATAATAAAACATGTCAGTCTTATCATGTTTGTTGATGATTATAGTGAATTATGTTCAAACAATGTCCTAATAACTATATATAACTTGAATGTATTTTTATTGTATTTACAAACTATTATACGGTTTGAATTATTAATTACTTTCTTTAAATGCCATGTAAGTTATGTAAAACAACTGAATTTACGTTATTATTGGTTGTTATGTCCTATGAAAACTGTGTGTACGTATATTATGTAACGAATTGTATCAGGAGTGTTTTGTTGAATGTAAGATACATAGTTAGAACCAATACTATTATAAGATGTAAATTACAGGACTTTCTTTGTACCACCATCCTTGGACCATGTTCCTGTTGACCGCCCGCTAGACTGAGAACACCCTCTAAAACAGTGGCTAAAACTTCTAGACGGTAAATCTCCTTCTTCGTGGTGAGTGACGAAAATTGTATAAAAACTATTACTGGACGATTTTACCTGCATACATCATTCCCATTTATAAACAGTGTTTTATTTAAACATATTCATGAACAAAGTGTTAAAAATAAAACAATAACAAATAAGGATAAAGACATGTAAATATGTAAAGCTTTGTAGTTTCATAATGAATCTGATAGTTGACTTTTGTGATTAATTACTATAACAACTCTTGGATGTTTTAAATATAAATGAATTTGTAAGGTAATAAATTTCGTTCTTTGTTAAATTAAAGAATAATTATTTGTCTCAATCCATCATCTAATTGACAAAAGTAAAATATCTCAATTTAAAAACTGCCATATCAAGTGTCAAAGCATATAGCCCCTTCGAACATAAAAGAAGAACCACCCCAAAACCCTGAGCTAGACTGGAGCCGTTGGAAGGTTAAATTTTGGCGCCTGAACGTGGGGCTGAATTTTAAAGCCTCTAGTAATCGTAATATTTGAAACTAATGATTCAATTTTAGTCTAATATGAGGGAGTCATGAAGAAATAAATGATTTTGGATTGAAGAGATGTTTATGTGTGTTATATTTGCTATCAAATGTTTTCAGCATATGAGAATATGAAAATATTTTAATTCGCATTTTGACTATTGATGTTATTATTTTCCTAGATGTTTAACCTGGTTTTCTATTGTATAATTGCTGTGTTTGTTTGATTTTGTGTGTTGGACATTTAATGTTTTGTGAGGTTCATTTAACTTATATGATTGATTGATAGACCCATTTTAACCTGTTTCATATATTGAATAGCCATGAGTGTGAATACAAAAATGAATGTGTATTTCCTACGTAAGTCAGAAGTTAAATATGAATTAATGATTAGAGGTCAAGTTACCGAGGGTTCTGCTGAAGACCTTAGGAGACGTTTGTCGAAATGTTTTAGAGATGGATTAGCAATAGATGATGTCGTAGTAGCTTCAATGTCTGTCGATGAGGAATTATTCACTTGCGAAGAAAATTTGAAGGAGTTATCAGTTTTAGTGGAGGAATTTGAGGGAAATCTTCATAACTCGGAAGGTCGACGGATTAGAACTAGACTATTGCATAATTTTCAAAGAGTTGAACGCATTCCTGTAGGAGCATCTGAAGATGAGGTAGTCATATCACAGCACGTGAATCTTTTGAGTAGGAGTAAAGCATTATTAGATTTATTCCAAATGAATGAGAATAGGGAATCTAGTCCAGAAGAACGAAGACAGGAGTTGGTCCAGAAGGCAAAAGGGAATCAGGATGTTGAAATACAGTTTGATAAATTAAATGTAGGAAAATCAGCTTCATCAGCGATAGGGAGTCTTGTTGCAAATAAAAATTTCAGTAATAGTCATAACAATGTAGTTGGTAAATTAGATACATTTCCCCTATCTTCTCTTCCAGTAAATCAAAATGAAACCACTAACAACTTTAGTACACAACCTGTGACACATGAATCACTTTCGCGTACAAAGGCCATACCAGTCTATAAGTGGGGACTAAAATTTGACGGACAAAGTCAAAGTATAGGAGCTTTCCTTCAGAGAGCAGAAGAGTTGCGGAGAGCTAGAGGTGTTACAACGGTAGAGCTATTTGACTCAGCAGTAGATTTATTCTCAGGCCAAGCACTTGTATGGTACCGTTCTACAATTGGTAGAATCTTAACGTGGGAGTCCTTATGCAGTGAGATGAAAATAGTTTTTCAATCCCCTGATCATGATATTCGATTACAACAGGAAATTTTCAACCGAGTACAGGGTGAGACCGAGTCGATTGACTTATTTATTGCGTCAATGGAAGGTTTGTACGGGAGATTAGCAACACATGTTCCTGAAGAGGTTAGGTTAAAGCAAATTTTCCATAATCTTCATCCGCAACTTCAAGATCGTTTGGCACTAGTTGACTTCACGTCCATCGAACAGTTACGTAAATTAGGGAGAAAAGCTGAGGCCGGTCGGTTTCGATCAACTATCCCACGTGGAACTTCAAAACATTTAGCTGCATTAGAGCCCGATCTAGCGTTTGAATCCATACGACGCAGAACAACCCCAGTCGCCACCATAGAAACTACCCCAAAGAAGGAAATAAGAACAACTTGTTGGAATTGTGAAGAAGTAGGTCATCGACACAATACTTGCCAAAAGGAAAGACGTAAATTTTGCTATGGTTGTGGGACACCTAATGTATTCCGAAACTTATGTAAGAGATGTTCAAAATATTTAAGTAACGCTAATGATCCAAAAAAATGTGTAATGCCGGAGGGCGATCAGGAAATTTGTATCGACCCTCCTAATAATAAAAAACAAACCATAATACCAGTCAATTATTTGTTAAAATCTAAAGAACAGGACCCAAGACCTTGCTTAGATATTAGAATATTTGGCAAATCATTTCGTACATTATTAGATTCCGGTGCATCACAAACTATTTTAGGTGAAGACGCTCTTTGGATTTTAGATAGGTTTCCTGCTAAATTAATTGATACACCCAATCATTTTGTAGAAACAGCTGACAGACAAACACATGTTGTAAAAGGACTTTTAAATTTACCGATTACCTTAGAAGGGAGAACTAAAAACTTACCTGTACTCGTTGTACCATCACTTAAGCAATCTATCATACTAGGAGTAGATTTTTGGAACGCAATGCACATTGTAACTGACATACATGACCGAACTTGGGATTTTTCCTTTGAAAAACATAAAGTTTATTCCTTAGAGTCCAAGGAAGGCTTGTTGTCTAAGAGTAACCTTTCGGTAGAACAGGAAAAGAAATTGATTTGCTTAGTTGAAAAACATTTTCCTGAGTGTGAAGACCAGACGATAGGTAGGACTGACCTTGTCATGCACACTATTGATACAGGTGATGCTAAACCCATCAAACAACGATATTACACCATGTCCCCTGCTAGGCAAAAATTAGTTGAAGAGGAATTGGACAAAATGTTAGAATTAGGAATTGTCGAACCATCAAAAAGCCCATGGTCATCACCCATAGTTCTATTAGACAAACCCGATGGAAGTAAACGATTTTGCATAAATTTTAAAGCTTTAAATGCAGTCACAAAACCAGATGCGTATCCTTTACCTAAAGTCCCACATATCCTAGATAGACTTAGAGATGCTCGATACCTTTCTTCATTAGATATTAAATCTGCATTTTGGCAAATCCCTCTCGACCCTTCATCGAAATAAAAAACTGCATTTACTGTACCAGGACGAGGATTGTACCACTATGCCTTTTGGTTTACACAATGCTCCTGCGACATGGCAAAGATTTATCGATACTGTACTTGGACCGGAATTAGAAGTAAACGTATTTGTTTATCTTGACGACATTGTAATAGTTAGCTCTGATTTTGAAAAACACTTAGAAGTTTTAGACAGGGTATTGAAAAGGTTAAAAGATGCTAAACTGACCCTTAATAAAGCTAAATGTAAATTTTGTAGACCTGAACTCAAATACCTAGGGTATCTAGTTGACAGTAACGGCCTTAGAGTAGATCCTGAGAAAGTAGAGTCCATCTTAAAGATACCTACTCCCAAAAATGTGAAAGAGGTTAGGCAGTTTGTAGGAACAGCAAGTTGGTATCGTAGATTCATCCCAGAATTTTCTACTAGATTGTATCCTTTGACCACCATGCTGAAGAAAGGAAAGAAGTTTGTATGGAACGAAGAAGCACAGAAATCATTTGATGATATTAGAAGTTGTCTAATAAAATCACCCATCTTAACTTGTCCTAACTTTAATAAACCGTTTACTATCGCCTGCGACGCATCTGCAGTAGGTTTGGGCAGTGTCCTCACTCAAGAATTGGAAAATGGAGAAGTAGTTATTGCCTACGCCAGTCGCACACTTACTCGAGGAGAACAGAAGTATTCAGCTACTGAAAGAGAGTGTTTAGCCGTCATTTGGGCTATAGAACGGTTTCGACCCTATGTAGAAGGTACAAGTTTTACAGTTATTACCGATCATTATAGTCTACTGTGGTTGTTCATCCTAAAAGATCCTCAGGGACGACTAGCAAGATGGTCTTTAAGATTACAGCCTTACGATTTTAAATTAATTCATAGAAAAGGAAAGGAGCACGTAGTCCCTGACATGTTGTCACGATTGCCTCACGGAGAAGAAGAAGGAGAAACGCAAGTTATAGATACGGTGTATCAACTGAAGAACGTCACTGGTCAAGAAGTCGAAGATAAATGGTACAGGAAAATGATTAAAACTGTGGAAGAAATGCCTGTTAATTATCCTCTATGGAGAGTTGAGAAAGGAACACTTTGGAAACTGGTATTGGACAAAAACGAGACATCAAATGGAGAAACCTGTTGGAAGGAAGTAGTACCTAAAGAAAGAAGATCTGATATCCTATCACAATATCACGATGCAAAAACAGCTGGTCATCTAGGAGTTTTCAAGACATTTAAAAGGATTCAACAACGATACTACTGGCCTAAAATGAGACCAGATATTGCCAGATACATTAGAAACTGTACGGTATGCCAACGCACTAAATACGATCAAGATAAACCAGCTGGGTTTCTGGGAGCCCGTAGAAGTTGTGATACACCTTGGACGATGTTAAGTGCCGACTTAATGGGACCATTCCCCAGGTCTACTAAAGGATTTAAGTACCTTTTAGTCGTTACTGACACATTTACAAAGTTTACTTTGCTTTTCCCCATGAGAGCAGCGACAGCAGTAACTGTAGTGCGACATCTTGTAAATGATGTATTTATGATGTATGGTGTACCTCAATATATAATATGCGACGTTGGATCTGAGTTTATTGGTTCAAGTGTTAGGAAGATTGCGGAGGAATATCAGGTAAAGATTTTGTTGAATGCCAGTAGACATCCACAAGCTAATCCCACCGAGAGGACAAACAGGACAATCATTAGTATGTTAAGGGCATACATTACAGAAAACCATCGATTATGGGATCAAGATTTACCCCAACTTGGATTTGCATTGCGGTCAGCCGTAAGTGAAACTACAGGGTTCACACCAGCATATCTAACTTTTGGTAGGGAGCTAAATGCTACCGGTAAGGGATTTAACTTACTAAAAGATTGGGTAGAGGTGCCTGAAGCTGTCAATAGGTCTCCACATATAAGAAATCTAAAAAATTTAGTTAAATTATACAATACCGTGAAGAGTAATTTAGAGAAGTCTCATCTGAAGAATGAAAAACATTATAATCTACGGAGAAGAGAATTATCAGTTAAAGTGGGAGATTGTGTTCTTAAACGAAATTTTGTGCAATCAAACGCAGCCAACTATTTTTCATCAAAACTTGCTCCCAGATTTGTGGGACCCTATCGAATTAAAGATAAGATTTCCCCTGTGGTCAATTAGAAGACTCTTCCGGAAAACCCGTTGGAAATTGGCATATTTCAGACCTAAAACCATATCGTTCATAGTTTGAGAAAATTTCGAGGAAATTTCCTTCAGTTGGGAGGGTATTGTGACTACTTGGATGCATAGCCAGTGACGTATTTTATTTTGGGACTGATCACCCCAATTTAAAGAACATTATCCCAGCAGAATTGCTAGCTTCTGCAAGTTGGACGAAACTTATTGATGCATCTCATGCTGGTTCAACAATTACCGTTTAAAGATTGAAGGAATTTATCAAAACTCATTAATTGGCATAAATATAATAAATTATATATAAAAGTTTCCCAACAACTAACAACAGTTTTAAAGCAATTACACATGTGTTATAAAATTGAAGACTTTCAGAAATGATTCAAATGCAGCAGCTGATAGGAACTATTTTATTGGCGAATTTTTTTGGTTTTGATGTACTACGGCTAATGTTTGGAAGATTTAAAGATTACTACATTGGAAATGCCATCAAGACTAGAAGTGGAACACAAAAACGGGAAGTCCTGACGAGAATCACAACGGATTTGGCACATTAGCATGTGCGAAGAGGTATGGCAGTTGTTTATTATTAAATAATTTATATGTTCCATCATTCGCATATTTCATAACTTTTGAAACACTCTAACTATTTTAAATCCAGCAAAATTGGAGACAGCCTTTGACCTTTTATTCATGTTAGATTAACGAAATTTATTACCAAATGTGGCATAAAGACATAATAAAACATGTCAGTCTTATCATGTTTGTTGATGATTATAGTGAATTATGTTCAAACAATGTCCTAATAACTATATATAACTTGAATGTATTTTTATTGTATTTACAAACTATTATACGGTTTGAATTATTAATTACTTTCTTTAAATGCCATGTAAGTTATGTAAAACAACTGAATTTACGTTATTATTGGTTGTTATGTCCTATGAAAACTGTGTGTACGTATATTATGTAACGAATTGTATCAGGAGTGTTTTGTTGAATGTAAGATACATAGTTAGAACCAATACTATTATAAGATGTAAATTACAGGACTTTCTTTGTACCACCATCCTTGGACCATGTTCCTGTTGACCGCCCGCTAGACTGAGAACACCCTCTAAAACAGTGGCTAAAACTTCTAGACGGTAAATCTCCTTCTTCGTGGTGAGTGACGAAAATTGTATAAAAACTATTACTGGACGATTTTACCTGCATACATCATTCCCATTTATAAACAGTGTTTTATTTAAACATATTCATGAACAAAGTGTTAAAAATAAAACAATAACAAATAAGGATAAAGACATGTAAATATGTAAAGCTTTGTAGTTTCATAATGAATCTGATAGTTGACTTTTGTGATTAATTACTATAACAACTCTTGGATGTTTTAAATATAAATGAATTTGTAAGGTAATAAATTTCGTTCTTTGTTAAATTAAAGAATAATTATTTGTCTCAATCCATCATCTAATTGACAAAAGTAAAATATCTCAATTTAAAAACTGCCATATCAAGTGTCAAATCATATAGCCCCTTCCAACATAAAAGAAGAACCACCCCAAAACCCTGAGCTAGACTGGAGCCGTTGGAAGGTTACACTACCTAGAGTAGATTAGTTTTAACTTTAAAGGCCAAGATGTATTTATCGTAATTTTGATGAATTGGTAAACTTATATATTAATCAATTTTGACTTAAAAACTTACGGATAAAATATACATGATTAGTTAGAATACAGTTGAAGAACTACCATGTATTTTTAATAGAGCGCATAAAAATGTAGATGCAGACTTTAACTACACACAGTTATAAACTGTTAAGTATCTTTATGAAAGACGAGCTCGCTTCTTGGGTGAGCGGGAAAGGTGTCAACGCTACCACAATATAAGTATAAATTTCTTTACAAGCAGTTTATTGAGAAACCATAATGAAAACAATACCCCGTCGCAACAAACCTGCGTACTCAACGAATTTCCAATGCATAATATATGTCTTAATACCACATAAAGCCGCATACCAAGTTTAATAAAAATATATTCACAAATAAGCGATATGTACAATTTTAATCATTCTCCATAAGAGTAACATTGGGGATGAGTATGTAGGTTTGCTGAAAAAAGGAACATAAATAATGTTGTTCTATGCAAATATCAATATAACTCAACTAGGTGGATCCACATACCTAGTTTCATCAATATACATTCATAAATAAGCTTTATATCCCATTTTGATTAATCTCCATAAGAATAAAATAGGGGCTGAGTACGCAGGTTTGCTGCTACGGGAGCATTTTGCAACAAATTTTTACTGAGCAAATATCAACAGACCACAACCAGATGAAGCGTTATACCAAATTTTGTCAGTATACGTTCATAAATAAGCGAGATATAATAATGTTCCTTTCCACCATAAGAATAACATTAGGCAACGTACTGTGTTTAGCACTTTCAATATCTCGGTAACCGATTGACGTAGAGGAATAATCAAAATACCAAATTATGTGTTTTTTATGCCGAATCTAATGGTAAAAACTCAAATTTGACTATTTAAAAAATTAAATGTAAAAAATAAAACAAAAACATTTTTGGGGTATAAAACGCCCCTAAAACACCCCTTTCGATAGAGCGATATGGCCGGTTCTCGAACTTAAAGTCGTAAATGTTGCTTTACACGTTTATACCAAATTTTATCAAAATCGGGCCTTTTTTACGAGAGTTATTGCACCCATGGACACACACACACACACACACAAATATATATATATATATATATATATATACAGGTTCGAGCGAATTTTGTTTTTGGGATCTGGAGACCTCAAAACGAAAATTGATCATGGTCCCGGGATGCCGACTACGGTAATAGCTTTCCCTATAGGGGAAATTCTCTAATAATTCCTTAAAATGTTTAGTGCCCACTATAGTCCTACTATAATCTACTATAATACTATAATCCTACTATAATAACTAGGTGTACGCTCATTCTTCCCGTAAGAGGATGAACGAAGACTGAATTTTTAAAGATATGTAGGCAGGTACTGGATTGGTAACACTCTTCTGTTATCCGTTTTAACTCCACAACAGCAAGAACAGATAAGTAGGGTTCCCGGGAGATGAGAACCGGAAATGGCATAGTGGTTAGAGCGCGTTAATCCGGAAAGAGTAAGAAGAACATTTTCCCGCCAAATTTGCGCGCAAAAAAAAAATTGGCGCCAAACCTAACCTCACTTTTCTTCCCTCCAAAGTGTTACCAACTTAGCAGAGCTAATGTACCATACATAATTATATGTATCATATATAATTATATGTACCATATATAATACTACAGTGTATAATCATATATATATATGTACCATAATAGCGTATAATATATCATCACCTAATTATATGTACCATACATAATTAAATATACCATATATAACGCCACAGTGTATAATCATAAATAAATATATATATATATATATATATATATATATATATATATATATATATATATATGTGTACCATATATAATTATATGTACCATATATTACGCCACAGTGTATAATCATATATGTACCATAATAGTGTATAATATACCATCACCAGAAAGGTAAGTGGCTAACTATCTAATCAGTGTTGCTACTCTAAACGCTACCTATAAACCTAAATTATTATATGTATATACATATATGTATTATGTCAAACTATCTAAAATTATTATATGTATATATTACGTCACGCTATGATGTGTTACCAACCTATGGCAATGTATATTTCGCAAGCATGTACAGCCAAACCATTATATAAAACCATTACATGTATATATACCAGAAAGTGCCGCTAACCCAATATATAAAACTATTACATGTATATATCGCAAGAAAGTGTTGCCAAAAAACTAAAAATCGCTTATATCTCGAAAACGGTAAGTCCTAGGGTCATTTTGACCCCGGAAAACTGCCTACTACGTAGTGTAGGCACTCCAGGGGGGTATCTACCCATATGAAAAATCTTAACTAAAATGTTGCGGGTTGCATCTCAAAAAATGAAGGGGCAAATTTTCAAAATTAAATATCTCAAGAACGGCTTGGCCGATTTTCACGAAACTTGGCATGTATGTACCTGTTAACATCCGCTACATCTTACAAAAACCTAAACTCTGTACTGTGGGAAGTATCAGAACAATTGAAGGAGCTATATTTTAAAAATCAATATCCCAAGAACGGCTTGGCCGATTTTAATGAAATTTGGTATGTATGTACCTGTTAACATCCTTTACATCTTACAAAAAAACTTAACCTCTGCACTGCGGGCAAGTATCAAAATAATTGAAGGGGTACTAATAAATACCTTAAACCTCGCAGCATAATCGGGGGGAACGCGGTGGTCTAGTGGTTAGCGTCTTGGACTACGGTTCAGGAGGTCCCGAGTTCGATTCCCTCTTTACATTCCTCGTCAAACGTGTTGTACATCTCTGGATATACTCTCCCTTCCTTTACCTACAGGTACGTTTATTCGTGACACGTCTACTCTAAACGTGTCACCGCTGGTAATTGATTCAGCGTTGCTTTGAATTATGCCCCCAAAAATCTCCCAAAGGACATTGCAGGGAACATAGCATGATCTAGGCTAAGTAAGGCAAACTCCCACAGGGGGAACTTTTTTAAAACTACAAACTAAGCTGTAATAGAACAAAGAAAAATACAACCCAGAATAAATCCGAGAGGAGTGGTGGCGATTATATAGCCAGGCAGTGTCTATGGTACCATCACTCTGTGTCTTGAACATATATGTAGTGCATTTCTAAACAAACATCAGCTTTTAAGTATTGAGCCCAAACCTACAGTGAAAGACAGTGGTGACCTACAGTGGACCACAGCGCCTATATTACTTCACTTTAGGGTGTTTACTGTTTCATTGTATAAAATATACCATGCCAGATACTCTCTCAGATCCTAAAGAGTTTAATCTGGTTTTACACTGTGATGCTTGCGGGGTCATCACAACACCATCTTGGAGAGATTGTCGCTGTTAAGGTAAGATATTTATCTATATTATTAGTTAGAGGTTTCTACCTCCCCTGGGGAATCATTTACCTTTGTCGGAGACTTCTAAAAGTGTTAAGCTTCCGCTGGACAGTATCGCTTGGGAGGTAAGACAACATACCTCACCAAATAAACTGAAAGTAAACATAATAAGGAAAGTTTTATAATGCCAAAAACATGAAGACGGTGGATTTTTAGAGTTAGAATTACTGTGGAGTGACGATTGGTCAATCACCAACTCCCTTCAACACACAAACTCTGCTCATCCTGAACCAGTCAAGCTCACTTCATGATGAACACTCCGCTTAGCCTAACTAAACTTTTTCTTAAACAAATCTGTTCTGACAATAAATTACTTGACAACATTGTAAAAATAAATGCTTCCTACCTTATTCAGTACAATATTATATTTTAGCACAGAAAAAACTACAATTCAGCACTACAGTCCATAATACCGTTGGGAAGGAAGGAGGTATTGCGAAGAATGCATTACGATAAGTAAATGAGATTATAAAAGACAGATACATTATTCATTAATAAATATTTTTCTTTTTTTCATTGTAACTAAAACTGCTATTATTAGCGTTTCCATATTTTTATATTCTAAAATCCCAGCAATATATTTTGCTTTAAGCCACGGATTGTTTACAATTCTGTTCTTGTTTGACAGAGATGGCACCCTCAAGCTCTCGAGGCAAACGTGCGGTAACAGTTTAAAGTCCCGCTCGGGTATTCTACCAACTGGCCGATTCAACCACTCATATATTGCAACCGCCAGAGGCCTGTGGCTGGAGGATTGTTGAACAGCTGCACTTGTGTGAGTACATTTTATTTTCCCATCATTTAAATTTCCCGGTCAAAATATTTCAAAGGCCGTGGTGTATTTTGACGGTGTAATAGCTTGGCCAATCGTACCCAAGACCGCTGAAAACTGCCCCGGAGGCCTTGATGTACTTGGCCTGCAACGTTTTAAACTCTTCGGTCAGATACTTCCAAGTCAAACGTTTCCCTGCGGCCAGTGTTCCAGCCTAGATCCATCGAATCTCCACCGTCTAGGACCCCGGGCACTCCGTGACACAGTACCTCTGTATCACTACGCAAATCAGAAAAACACTAGCACACAAACTACGCAAGTCAAAGTAGAACTACAAGTTACTAAAATCTAACTCTAAGGAAGGTAGAAAACACTACTCTAACCAAAACTGCATTAAAGAAAAGAGAGATTACTGTTACTCAGCACATACACACAACACTACCCTAGCCACATGGAAGTGAGGGTTTGTTTACTTTCTTTACTGTAAACTACCAAATCAAACAACTGAATACAAACACAACACTACTCTAGTCAAGCCAGACAGAGAAACCTCAAGATACTATTAACAGTAGCTTAAAGGAGAGAAAAGGCTTGTAAAAACCAGCAGAAAACTACAGGCAAGAAACCGATAACCCCACCCCACGGGTTTATTAACCTGCTTGCCGGGGACCGTGTGGTACTTTGTCCATGTGACTTCTCGGCCAACTATGTCCAAGTCCGCTGAAGTTACCTTTATCGGGGGTTACATTAAATTAACCGAAACTTCTTAAATCTCTCGGCCGAAAGTTCCCAAGTCCTCTGAACGTACTTGGTTGGATTCAGCTACATGCCAAGCCCTCTGTTTTTTAATTTAAATTAATGCAGAAAGGAAAGGTGACAGTAGGGTATTTCGTAAAGTTAAACAACTATAGGGTTTGACAAACTCTGTTACGATATATGATCAAATAGAATCAATGAATAATTTTACTGCATTCACTAGTCAAATATTGTTACCAACACCAACCTTGGGGAGTTGACCACAAATTACACACCATGGGTACACATTAAAAGACAACAAACATAAAATGCATTCTTTAGAAGGACAGAAATTATACAGTATTTCGCTCTGAGTCTTTAACCTTGGTTGGTTATTTGTGTTTAAGTTCGGTAAAACGGCGGGTCTGTTGTATTTTTACGCTGTAACTTCTCCGTCAAATACTTCAAATTCCGCTTGAAGGTGTTTTTAAGGGGCAGTGCCATAAATTGACCAAAACTCCTAAATCCCTCGGCCAAAGGTTTCCAGCCCCGTTAAACTGTTTGCCGGGGACCGTGATGTATTTTGACCATGTGACTTCTTGGTCGAACGTTTCCAAGTCCGCTGAACGTACTTGGTTGGGAACTAAATTGAACTTAACCGTAAGATTCTACATTTATCAACCAAAACTTCCCAAGACCAATACAAATACTTGGAGTGGAAGCAAACTATACCTTGCCTGAAACTCTTAAATTTCTCGGCCAATAACTCCAGTAAAGCTTTTCCCAACGCAGCGCCAGTTCGTTTTAAATTTCCCTGGTCAAGTCCCCCTCCCTAGTTATCTCGCGCTGTTGGTGCTGCTCGCTGCTCGCGCCAGTCAGTCGTCATGCCGCTTAACAAGTGCGAAGGCTGTGATAAGGAAGCGCATAGCGTTATCATGGTGTTTTTTGGGGCAAAGGGCTTTGCCCTTTGCTGTTCCTGCCAGCATCTATCACTGCAGGAGCTGGATGAGAGGCCCCCACGCCTCCTCTTCTGTGATCATGTCGAGCTGTAAGTACGCAGAGTAACATCTTAACTTTATCGGCCTAGTATTTCCAAGTCCCTCTAGTTAGTTTTCGTAAAAGTATAATTAATCAGGGGGCTAGGCGGGAACCTGTCAAAGTTTTAAGCCATTTATGTCTAATTCCCCCGGTATTACAATTTCTCGGTCAAGTTTATTTTATCATGCGGAAGCGGTTGCGATTAGCTCGCGCTGCCGGCATTGCTCGGCGTCAGTCGTAGCTATGGAGCCCTGGTGTATCGAGTTCCCGGTGCTTTCGTCTCGTCTCATGCCTTTGTGGGTGCATGGTATTTGTGATCGGGGGTACTTGGTACAAGCGACCCCGATTATAGATATCATGTACCACTACTGCATATACCCGAGGCTTCACACGTGGCTGAAATATGAGTGGTATGTATACTCGATATGCCACTCGTGTATGTCTAGTGAAATCACAAATTCAAATAAGTACACCTTTTACGTTACTTAACCGCAACATCCGCAACAAGTCTTTGTCAGCAAACTTGCCGTTACCTGTTAAAATACTGCTCTGTGATTGGCCGGAATAAGCTAGCACTCCATTGGCTGTAATTAGGCGTACTGCGCTCTGATTGGTCCAGACGTTTCCCCACCACAATACCTGCTCTATTGTTGCGCCTTTCCTCTCTCTTTGCTCTCAGCTTTCGTTGCGAACTGACGACTCCCAGCTCTGTTCTTTGCGTAACTATGAATCAACCGAAATCACTTTTTCAACTTTGCGAAAAACAAATCTGGGATCGCACCCAGTGTATCAATGAACTACTTTGCCTAAACATGCCCCCAGTAATTTTGGAAAAATTTGTAGAAACCCATTGGCGTAACCACTACGCCATAAGTCAAGAGTATAGTAAAAAATTCTATGTAGGTCGCTCGGCATACTGTAATTGTCTATATTGGGGTACATTCTTACGTAGATCACTTAATTACTTTATAGAGATGATTTATAGTCAATGTCCTTATGTTACTTTATGCTCTAGAATCAACATTGACTTTGAAGAGCTGGTACCTCTTAAAGTACCAGACTATGTAAATACACCCTTGTATATAAAATATAAATGTAAATGTAATAATCCCCACTGTATGAATGAGCACGAACGAATGACGGTCACTGGCGCGGGTAACGAAAAGCCCCGTAAACCTGAAAGGGGGTCTAGTAGATTGAGGCGACGGGCTAACACCCCGGCTACTCCTTCGAACGACCCATGTGTGAATGAGGGGTCCAGTAGATTGAGGCGCCGGGCTAACACCCCGGCTACTCCTTCGAAAAGACCTCGGGTGAAAGAAGGACCTTGTACATTGAGGCGCCTGGTTAACACCCAGACTACTCCTTGGAACGGTCCGGTGGGTGAAACAAAAAAAAAATATATAAAAGTAAAATACAAAAAAGTATAAAAGTAAAAATAAAAAAACGGGGGAGACAGCTAGTTTGTTTTTTGGAAGGTCTCCACGGACCATGGCGGTGGAGGGGCCATGGTTTGTCTTTAAAAAAAATCTCTATCCTTTGTTTGCTCAAAGGGAGAGGACATTAGTCTGTACTGGGCATCAACCAGGTAATCTGGATTGGCTCACGCACGGAATAATGTTTAACCTGGGTGCACATGCACGGATGGTCTCAAACCCCATCTAAGCAAACAGACACTTACAGGGGGTTTATCACGGTGTGCCAGGGTTCCTAGACTTCTGAATCAAATAATAATAAAAAGTGACAGTCATATTAGGCCATATAAACATTTAATAAGTTACTATTATTCATTGGTAATAAGCGGTAAAGATTTATCTAAGTACTTTAATTAAGAACAATATAGAATAGTTTACACGGGGTTTGGGAAACGGTTTGGTGAATACTTATGTTGGTTCTCATTTCCTTTTTCTACACCATTCGTAACGCTAATTATCTTGTATCTTGATGGTACTATTGCAGGGTATACAATCAAACTAAAGCAAACATCAACTTCCCAAAATAAAATTACGCTCTTCTGTGTAAAATGAGTAAACGTAACTCCTCTTTGACAAAACGGATCAATAAATCAGAAACATCCCTGCCAAGTATAAAAACTAGTCGAAGCCTTCAAGGGAACTCATGACACAACTGATGTAAATTATTATAATAATCCTACCAAAGCAAGAAAATACGCATAGCAGGAGTAGTAGTAGTAACATATAATGTTATTGTTTCTCCTGGACCTGGAAAATGTTTGAAAAGTAATTTTAACCTGGACTACTGGCAAATACATGTGATTTAAACATATTAAGCAACTCACATACAAGTAAACTTGTGATAAATCAACACAAAATAATTATACTTTGACTGGATTTCATGTTCAACATGAACACTATAGTTTATGATTGTACTGAAGATAAATAGGTCAACGCACCCCCCTTCGTTAAAATGGCTCTCTGACTATTTTTAGCTGTTATGATGTATAATTAAAGTAATTCTGGTTAAATTACGTTGACTTTACCTGTTATTTAGGAGCAGTCGGGTTCATCAAGCTTTAAATAATTTTTTAGCTATTATTTAGGCACATGTCTCTGCCTTTTTATTATATAATTAGTGCATTAACTGGGTATAAGTCCTGAGCTTGTAGAGGCTGGTATGTGGGAGTTGGAAAGCCTAAGTTGTAACTTCTATTTTGCATGTTAAATTAAGTGAATAGATTCCTGGCTCTTTGATTTAAACTGTTTGGAATTGGTAATACAAAGGGTGCGGGATTCGCTCACCCCTTAGGGCGGGTTGGGGAAGGGGTCAGTCGCCTGACCCCTATTCGCTAAAATGGCTCTCAGGCTAATTTTACAGAGCCTTAGCCGTTACGATGTATAATTTAAATCAGTTATTGTTCAGATATGTTTACATTTTACCTGTTATCTATGAGTATTTTACCAGTTGGGTTCATATCTACAACCACGTCTACAAGTCGTAGTATATTATTTAACTGGGTTTCGGCTTCATGTGTGGAGATTCTTTCTGCTTTTTGGTATGGTTAGTGTATGTAATTTAAGACGTTGAAGAATACTTGTAATACCATGCTTATAAAAGCAGGATTCTTTCAATTTCGATTACTTTGGGAAACTTTCTATGCATTTAATTGTTTAGAAACCTCAATATACTAATTACAGTAACTTAAAGGAGAGAAGAGGCTTATAAACACAGACAAAAAAAGCCATACCCCTATTACAAGGGACGCGAAACGCTCCCCTTTGATAACATTACACCGGAAGTTGTAGGTCCAATCTGGACCCACTTTAAACTGATTCTAAGTGTTAGACACAGCTAAACGTCGGGTCCAACGTGTTTGAATTAAATTAACGTTCTGAGAAAGAGACAGGTGACAGTAGGGTATTTTTGTAAAGTTAAAAAGGTACAGAGATTACACACTTTAGAGGTCAGATGTGACTTTTTGTTGTAGTTAGTTGCTTGTTAAACTCTGTTACGATATACCAACAACCAGAATATATACCCTGTCTTAAATACCTGCAGTCTGCATTCACAAGTAAAAAGATTTTAATGATCAACACCAAAACTAAACTTAACGAGGAGTTGACCACATCAAAAACATGAACAAGAGTAAATCTAAGAAGACAACAAGCAGTGACATTCGTTCTTTATCAGGACAGCAATTATGGAGTGTTTTCTCCTCGGTAGTTTTATTTTTGTTTCTCCTGAAACCAGAGCAGCATTTCCCTTTGACGCTGTTATTCCTTGGTCATTTGTATCCAAGTCCGGTGAAACGACGGGGTCGTCCTGCGGTTTTACGGTGTAATCTCTCGGTCGATTGTGTCCAAGTCCGATGAAAAGTGTCTACCAGGGTTACATTTAACATGACCGTAACTTCTCAAATTTCCTTGCCAAACGTTTGTCGCCAAATCTGCTAAAACTGTCCACCAGGGAACCATTTAACTGTGCCTAAATATTTTAAATTTCCCGGTCAAATATTCCCGAGTCCGCTAAAATCTGTTTACTGGGGACCGTGATGTATTTTGACGGTGTAATTTCTTGGTCGAACGTTTCCGAGTTCGCTGAAGTTACTTTATCGGGGGGGGGTTACATTTAAATTGACCGTAACTTCTTAAATTTCTTTGCCAAATGTCTGTCACCGAGTCCGCTAAAACTGTCCACTAAGGAAACATTTAACTTTGCCTAAATATTTTAAATTCCCCGGTCAAACGTTTCCAAGTCCCTCCCCTTGATGTTATCATGAGGATGGGGTCACACGCTCTGTACTTCTCACATCAATATCAGTTATGGAGCCGGCTTGCACAGATTTTGTGGTATTCTCAAATTTTCATGCACCCTTACGGATGCTTAATGTTTGTCATCCGATACATGGTGTGCAGGTGACGCATCACATGCACATCATGTATTGTAATGGAGGGGAAGTGAGTTAGTTAGTTTATTATAATACTTCTGTAGCTAAATATGCAAGAGGGAAGTCAAGATTGTGTAAGGAGGAAGTATTGGGTATGTTGTGTGAGTAGGCTGGAATTTTTATCAAACAATAACTTGTTTTGCTGATCTGCTGAAGGCTCTGGCTTAAGTAGGTCAGCTGGGTAGTTTTGGGGGTCAGTCAGTGGGTCTGTGAGATGGAGTATTAGGGTGTAGTGTTGGGGCTGGGGGCCTCAGGGTCCAGGGCCTGTTAGGTCTCGGATCCAAGTAAGTTTTATAGTCACTAGTCTTTTTTCTAAATTAATATTTATACTTTCCAGGCTACTCGCCTTTGAATCTGGATAATTAGTGTTAATATTTTAAGTATTTTCATTGTCATCGCATTGATATTTTACCGTTTAATCACCATTTGTAAAATGTAGAGTTTTATTCTTTGTTTAATAAAATTTATATTATTACATTACATGTCTCTTTAATTTATTGAGCTACGTCCTCGTGGTGGCAAGTGGGTTTATACTGTTTGGCCAGCAGATAAGCTTGCTTGTCCGCCACAAGTGATGGAGCCGCCGGTCGTTTTGTTTTACAAAACGCTGGTTCTGGTACCTTTTGCTTAAATTGGCTGTAGTTTTGGGTTTTTTTGAGTTTACAGTTTTTTAAACCAGTTTTTTTTTCAAAATTTAAAGGAGTTTTTTCTACATTTGATTAAAATAGAAGAGACATGTAGAATTTGTATGTATAGTTTAATAAATGTCTGGTAACTATTTCAAAATTTATTGCTAGACTAAGATATTGGTTAGTGGCTTAGAGTTGTGCAAATCTATTAATACGATAAGTGACATGATTGTTGATCGTTGCCGTTTATTAGTTTTGTGTCGCTAGGCAAATCTGCGTGGAGTTTTGTGTATTGTGAGTTCCATGTGTCGTGCCTCGAGGGTACAGGTTTTTGCGGTATAATATTGCGAGGTATTGTGCTGCGAGTGTATGGTGAATTATTATGTTTATGTCGGGAGTGTGTTATCCCCGACATGGTTGCGTTATTATGTTTATGTCGGGAGTGTGTTATCCCCGACATGGTTGAGTTATTATGTTTATGTCGGGAGTGTGTTATCCCCGACATGGTTGCGTTATTATGTTTATGTCGGGAGTGTGTTGTCCCCGACATGGTCGGGTTATTATGTTTATGTCGGGAGTGTGTTGTCCCCGACATGGTTGCGTTATTATATTTATGTCGGGAGTGTGTTGTCCCCGACATGGTTGTGTTATTATGTTTATGTCGGGAGTGTGTTGAACCCGACATGGTTGCTTTATTATGTTTATGTCGAGAGTGTGTTGTCCCCGACATGGTTGCGTTATTATGTTTATGTCGGGAGTGTGTTGACCCCGACATGGTTGCTTTATGAGTTTAACTGTTTTTGCGCGCTTGGTTGTTTTACAGAGGAGTTTTGGTTTCTTGCGTGCCAGCGGAACAGATCTGTGGGAGTCTGTGAAAATTTGTTTATCAGGAATGTGTGACCGTTTAATATTTCAGGTTATACGTCTGTGGATAAAGATCTTGGGAACCGAGTTTCCATGGTATTTATTTTAACCGTTTTTTTTTCAGGAGCCAGTGAGAGCCTATTCCCTGTAATAGAGCTGACCACTGAGAGGAAGCAGATCTTGAGGCGAAATAGAGTTAATTAAATGTTTATAGAGAGTAGTATGGCATCTTGGGGTTTTATGGGTAAAATAGTTTGAGTATTTTTGTTATTTTGTGGTAATTACTTGTTATTTATTTAATTAAAGGTTTACTTATTTGTCTGCAGGATGAAATAGTTTGTAGAAGGAGTGAAATAGTTAAGTGTGAAGAAGCGGACTAGAGTGCGGAAGTTGCTGCTGTTAGCATTTGTTTCAGGTTAAGAAATGCTGAGTTGCTGTGGGAGTTGACCCGACCTTGCTGACAGAGTTGTCTAACATAGTGATGAGATTTGTAAATGTTTAGTTTGGGCTGGATATATTGCTTACGTCATTCAGGAAGATGCATGTGCATGCACGGTTTAAAATGCTTGATTTTAAAGACTAAAAGATTCTGGTTTTTATATAGCTTAGTTATGCTGGGATAATCAAAGGTTTTTGTTTACAAAGCTTAAGTTTTAAAGAATTTTTTCAAATTTATTAATCTGGATGTAACTGATTTGGGCCCAAATCATATTAATTTTATTCATATCTTTAAATCTTTATTGGATAGCGCTGTGACAATTAGTTATGTTTATTTTGTTTGGTGTTTTGGCAGTAGGTTTGCCTTTTAAAAGGGGTGAAAAATTATTTTTGCTCTGTGAAGAAATCAGTAAGATTTTTGTTTAAGTGACATGACAATTGATGCCAAGTAAACTAATGTTTTTGTATTGACTTTTAAAGTTAAATTGTAATGGGGTGTTTTATTTTCAATATTAAAGTGTGCATCAAAATAATAGACCTAATATAACATTTATTATTAAATTATTTATTTTCTTAATTCCTCAGAAAAGGTTTTTTATAGAATTGAACATTTATGAAATTGAATGGTGTCCAGCAATTAACTCACCAAGCAATTTGTTTTAACACTATGTAGTAATTTTGTGTCAAACAATCGATATGTTATTGTGAAGAAGCAAAACTATTGAGTCGTTGAATGCAACATTTAGGTCTTATGAGGTGATCTGACAATTTAAAGATTAGTTAGTTTCAAATTTGTTTGGAATATAAGAACTAGCATCAATATTATAAAGATTTGTGTTTGTGTTGTGAGATTTATATAAAGTTTCATCAAATTTATTATCTATGCTGTTTTCCTTTGTTTTATTGAGAATATTTTTGGGGTAAACTTGCCAAATACTTCTTCTGTTTTCAAGATTAGTTGATTGTATGTAACGTAACGTTTATCCCTCTTGCAAACAATAATTGTGGTTTTTTAATTGCATTTTATGGTTTTATGTATGTAATTGTTTTGTTAATTTTTGTATGGAATATTTTATAGACTTTCCATTTCTTCGACCTTTCCCTGACCTAACGGCCAATCCGATACATCAGTGGAAGTTTCACTCCTTCATCATAGGGATCTTCTGTGGCAACCCTGGAGCAAAAGATCACGTGATCTCCACGACTTGATCTCCACTTCTTCAACCTCTTGGATCTGGACTCTGCTTTACACTACTGGACTTCGGTCTTCTTGGGCGAACATTTGAAGGCTTGCATCAGGAGGAAGGTTTACTCATGCTGTCTGGACAGTTATGAGGATAGCGACAATGGTTCTTCAAGGAGTTGGTGTGGATTTCCTTTCGCCTGAGCTCGTCACACTGCCAACGTCAGTCTCTGCCATGGCCAGTGGACTTCTTTGTGCCATAGAACTTCCAGAGGGATGTGGACATCATGTCCTGAGCTTTCAATATTTGGATTGGGATTCATTGGGATTGACTACAACTGGGAGAGGTTCATCTTCATCCGAGGAGCCGCATCTTCGTGGGATTGGTCAGTCCTTTCTATCCTATTTTCTTTCCTTTCCTTCATTTTTATTTTTGTTGGTTGTTAATGAATATTAATTGTTGATGGATGTTAGTAACATTTAATTTTCCAATATTATTGTCTTTATTTTTTCTTTATTTTATGGGGCATGTAAGAGAGACGCTGAGGACATCGTCTCACCGAGCGAGGGGGATGTAATGGAGGGGAAGTGAGTTAGTTAGTTTATTATAATACTTCTGTAGCTAAATATGCAAGAGGGAAGTCAAGATTGTGTAAGGAGGAAGTATTGGGTATGTTGTGTGAGTAGGCTGGAATTTTTATCAAACAATAACTTGTTTTGCTGATCTGCTGAAGGCTCTGGCTTAAGTAGGTCAGCTGGGTAGTTTTGGGGGTCAGTCAGTGGGTCTGTGAGATGGAGTATTAGGGTGTAGTGTTGGGGCTGGGGGCCTCAGGGTCCAGGGCCTGTTAGGTCTCGGATCCAAGTAAGTTTTATAGTCACTAGTCTTTTTTCTAAATTAATATTTATACTTTCCAGGCTACTCGCCTTTGAATCTGGATAATTAGTGTTAATATTTTAAGTATTTTCATTGTCATCGCATTGATATTTTACCGTTTAATCACCATTTGTAAAATGTAGAGTTTTATTCTTTGTTTAATAAAATTTATATTATTACATTACATGTCTCTTTAATTTATTGAGCTACGTCCTCGTGGTGGCAAGTGGGTTTATACTGTTTGGCCAGCAGATAAGCTTGCTTGTCCGCCACAGTATCATTATTGTCTCCTCCATTGCCTCTAGGTTGAGTAACGTGCAGATAGTATGTGTGTGTGTGTGGTTTGATTGCCACGTTTGCCATTTGAACTCCTGCACTGGTTGGCTGGACAACTTATTTTTTAAAAGGTATGTGTAAAATATCTTTAACTCCAGTGTAATCAGGGAGAATACAACTTGGAAGTTTCACACTCATCCTCATTAATACATTTAAAGCAGTACTGTTGAGAAACGCACAAGTTACCTTTATGAACTTTTTATCAGGGTCTGAGGGAAGCGACTCGTCCTGGCGAGTCTCCAAGGAAAAAAATATGAAAAGAAAGTATCGGTCTTTTGGTGTTCTCCTATCTACCCTCATGAAACACTGATGCGCGGGGTCTTTGAACGCTTCGCAGGGTTTACAATAAACTTCTCCGCATACGTGAGCTGTCTTACGTTTTTTGGATGAATCATTTTCTTACAGTCACGGCAAAGTTTTAAAGTTTTACAAACTTGCCCCTGGTGGGCTATTAAACACCGCTCGTTTTTGAAGAAACGGTTGCAAAAACGACATGTGATGCCTCCGTGTTCTAGTTTACAGGGTGGGGAGATGGTATGGCAGGAGGTGCATCTGTTTGAGCATCGATGCTCTGCTTTGTGGTCAAAAGGGATGTGGCAGGCTTCACAGAAATAACGGCATACGAAAGCAGCAGTTAAGTTTGTAATTACATTATAATGACCGTTATGAAAGAGCAAGTTAATTTTGAATCTAGCGTCTTCATTACCTCCTTCAAAGTAAACATCTCGGCCTTTTTTATCGTAGTTGTAGACGGTAATTTTGTATTTTTTAAGATGGGACTGGAATTTTTCAAGCTCAGGGATACCGGCACCTTCCTCCGGCATTTCTACACGGGCTTTTGCTATGAGCTTATTAGCTCTGAAAGTTTGTCTTTTACCTTTATCCTGACGTATTGCTTTATACTGAGGATCATTTTTTGCAAGTGCTTTACCTACTACCAACGCTCTAGCCAGGCATAAATTGTCTTTATTATTAATTACTACAATACCCTTCCTAGCATAACATTCCTCGTCAAACGTGTTGTACATCTCTGGATGTACTCTCCCCTTACCTACTGGTACGTTAATCCTAGCTACATCTACTTTAAACGTGTCGGTAGATTTAATGGATTCAGCGTTGGATTGAAGAATACCCCCGAAAACTTTCCAAAGGACATCACCGCTAACTTCAGAGACCGGTCTAAAATCTACGTACCCTGGTTCTGCACTTTTTAAATTTATCGATTGCATTTTAAACCAGAGATAATCAGTGGGTACAGCGTCGGCTTTAGCTTTTTCAACAATTTGATTAAGACCCTTACGAATCCAATCAAACTCAGAGACACCCTTGGGAGGGTTAGTGAATTTAAAAACAGTGTTAGTCCCGTTTGCAAAAGTTAAAGCTGTAGAAATTAAAGACTTCAGTTAGTTGCTTGAAAAATTCCGTTACGATATATACCAGCTATCCACCACGATACATACTTTGCCTTAAATACCTGCAGTTTACATTCACAAGTCAAAATATTGTAACCAATACCAGAACAACTAAAATTATCGAGGAGACACAACATGGACAAGAGTACATATCAACAGACAATTAAAGCATAAAATGCATTATTTATATAGGCAATAATTATGCAGATAATCTAAGAAACTTGATCAGCCGTGTCTCATCGTTAGGTTATGTTATGCTCTGTTAAGTTAGGTTTGTGCATGGAAATATGAAACATCGTCAGTCTTAGTTAGGTTTATTGATGCAGGTTTAAGTTAGGTTTGTCGATGCCAATTTTGGACATCAACATCGCGCGCGTTGTTGATGTCCAAAAATTGGCATCGACAAACCTAACTTAAACCTGCATCAATAAACCTAACTAAGACTGACGATGTTTCATATTTCCATGCACAAACCTAACTTAACAGAGCATAACATAACCTAACGATGAGACACGGCTGATCAAGTTTCTTAGATTATCTGCATAATTATTGCCTATATAAATAATGCATTTTATGCTTTAATTGTCTGTTGATATGTACTCTTGTCCATGTTGTGTCTCCTCGATAATTTTAGTTGTTCTGGTATTGGTTACAATATTTTGACTTGTGAATGTAAACTGCAGGTATTTAAGGCAAAGTATGTATCATGGTGGATAGCTGGTATATATCGTAACGGAATTTTTCAAGCAACTAACTGAAGTCTTTAATTTCTACAGCTTTAACTTTTGCAAACGGGACTAACACTGTTTTTAAATTCACTAACCCTCCCAAGGGTGTCTCTGAGTTTGATTGGATTCGTAAGGGTCTTAATCAAATTGTTGAAAAAGCTAAAGCCGACGCTGTACCCACTGATTATCTCTGGTTTAAAATGCAATCGATAAATTTAAAAAGTGCAGAACCAGGGTACGTAGATTTTAGACCGGTCTCTGAAGTTAGCGGTGATGTCCTTTGGAAAGTTTTCGGGGGTATTCTTCAATCCAACGCTGAATCCATTAAATCTACCGACACGTTTAAAGTAGATGTAGCTAGGATTAACGTACCAGTAGGTAAGGGGAGAGTACATCCAGAGATGTACAACACGTTTGACGAGGAATGTTATGCTAGGAAGGGTATTGTAGTAATTAATAATAAAGACAATTTATGCCTGGCTAGAGCGTTGGTAGTAGGTAAAGCACTTGCAAAAAATGATCCTCAGTATAAAGCAATACGTCAGGATAAAGGTAAAAGACAAACTTTCAGAGCTAATAAGCTCATAGCAAAAGCCCGTGTAGAAATGCCGGAGGAAGGTGCCGGTATCCCTGAGCTTGAAAAATTCCAGTCCCATCTTAAAAAATACAAAATTACCGTCTACAACTACGATAAAAAAGGCCGAGATGTTTACTTTGAAGGAGGTAATGAAGACGCTAGATTCAAAATTAACTTGCTCTTTCATAACGGTCATTATAATGTAATTACAAACTTAACTGCTGCTTTCGTATGCCGTTATTTCTGTGAAGCCTGCCACATCCCTTTTGACCACAAAGCAGAGCATCGATGCTCAAACAGATGCACCTCCTGCCATACCATCTCCCCACCCTGTAAACTAGAACACGGAGGCATCACATGTCGTTTTTGCAACCGTTTCTTCAAAAACGAGCGGTGTTTAATAGCCCATCAGGGGCAAGTTTGTAAAACTTTAAAACTTTGCCGTGACTGTAAGAAAATGATTCATCCAAAAAACGTAAGACAGCTCACGTATGCGGAGAAGTTTATTGTAAACCCTGCGAAGCGTTCAAAGACCCCGCGCATCAGTGTTTCATGAGGGTAGATAGGAGAACACCAAAAGACCGATACTTTCTTTTCATATTTTTTTCCTTGGAGACTCGCCAGGACGAGTCGCTTCCCTCAGACCCTGATAAAAAGTTCATAAAGGTAACTTGTGCGTTTCTCAACAGTACTGCTTTAAATGTATTAATGAGGATGAGTGTGAAACTTCCAAGTTGTATTCTCCCTGATTACACTGGAGTTAAAGATATTTTACACATACCTTTTAAAAAATAAGTTGTCCAGCCAACCAGTGCAGGAGTTCAAATGGCAAACGTGGCAATCAAACCACACACACACACATACTATCTGCACGTTACTCAACCTAGAGGCAATGGAGGAAACAATAATGATACATGATGTGCATGTGATGCGTCACCTGCACACCATGTATCGGATGACAAACATTAAGCATCCGTAAGGGTGCATGAAAATTTGAGAATACCACAAAATCTGTGCAAGCCGGCTCCATAACTGATATTGATGTGAGAAGTACAGAGCGTGTGACCCCATCCTCATGATAACATCAAGGGGAGGGACTTGGAAACGTTTGACCGGGGAATTTAAAATATTTAGGCAAAGTTAAATGTTTCCTTAGTGGACAGTTTTAGCGGACTCGGTGACAGACGTTTGGCAAAGAAATTTAAGAAGTTACGGTCAATTTAAATGTAACCCCCCCCCCGATAAAGTAACTTCAGCGAACTCGGAAACGTTCGACCAAGAAATTACACCGTCAAAATACATCACGGTCCCCAGTAAACAGATTTTAGCGGACTCGGGAATATTTGACCGGGAAATTTAAAATATTTAGGCACAGTTAAATGGTTCCCTGGTGGACAGTTTTAGCAGATTTGGCGACAAACGTTTGGCAAGGAAATTTGAGAAGTTACGGTCATGTTAAATGTAACCCTGGTAGACACTTTTCATCGGACTTGGACACAATCGACCGAGAGATTACACCGTAAAACCGCAGGACGACCCCGTCGTTTCACCGGACTTGGATACAAATGACCAAGGAATAACAGCGTCAAAGGGAAATGCTGCTCTGGTTTCAGGAGAAACAAAAATAAAACTACCGAGGAGAAAACACTCCATAATTGCTGTCCTGATAAAGAACGAATGTCACTGCTTGTTGTCTTCTTAGATTTACTCTTGTTCATGTTTTTGATGTGGTCAACTCCTCGTTAAGTTTAGTTTTGGTGTTGATCATTAAAATCTTTTTACTTGTGAATGCAGACTGCAGGTATTTAAGACAGGGTATATATTCTGGTTGTTGGTATATCGTAACAGAGTTTAACAAGCAACTAACTACAACAAAAAGTCACATCTGACCTCTAAAGTGTGTAATCTCTGTACCTTTTTAACTTTACAAAAATACCCTACTGTCACCTGTCTCTTTCTCAGAACGTTAATTTAATTCAAACACGTTGGACCCGACGTTTAGCTGTGTCTAACACTTAGAATCAGTTTAAAGTGGGTCCAGATTGGACCTACAACTTCCGGTGTAATGTTATCAAAGGGGAGCGTTTCGCGTCCCTTGTAATAGGGGTATGGCTTTTTTTGTCTGTGTTTATAAGCCTCTTCTCTCCTTTAAGTTACTGTAATTAGTATATTGAGGTTTCTAAACAATTAAATGCATAGAAAGTTTCCCAAAGTAATCGAAATTGAAAGAATCCTGCTTTTATAAGCATGGTATTACAAGTATTCTTCAACGTCTTAAATTACATACACTAACCATACCAAAAAGCAGAAAGAATCTCCACACATGAAGCCGAAACCCAGTTAAATAATATACTACGACTTGTAGACGTGGTTGTAGATATGAACCCAACTGGTAAAATACTCATAGATAACAGGTAAAATGTAAACATATCTGAACAATAACTGATTTAAATTATACATCGTAACGGCCAAGGCTCTGTAAAATTAGCCTGAGAGCCATTTTAGCGAAGAGGGGTCAGGCGACTGACCCCTTCCCCAACCCGCCCTAAGGGATGAGCGAATCCCGCACCCTTTGTATTACCAATTCCAAACAGTTTAAATCAAAGAGCCAGGAATCTATTCACTTAATTTAACATGCAAAATAGAAGTTACAACTTAGGCTTTCCAACTCCCACATACCAGCCTCTACAAGCTCAGGACTTATACCCAGTTAATGCACTAATTATATAATAAAAAGGCAGAGACATGTGCCTAAATAATAGCTAAAAAATTATTTAAAGCTTGATGAACCCGACTGCTCCTAAATAACAGGTAAAGTCAACGTAATTTAACCAGAATTACTTTAATTATACATCATAACAGCTAAAAATAGTCAGAGAGCCATTTTAACGAAGGGGGGTGCGTTGACCTATTTATCTTCAGTACAATCATAAACTATAGTGTTCATGTTGAACATGAAATCCAGTCAAAGTATAATTATTTTGTGTTGATTTATCACAAGTTTACTTGTATGTGAGTTGCTTAATATGTTTAAATCACATGTATTTGCCAGTAGTCCAGGTTAAAATTACTTTTCAAACATTTTCCAGGTCCAGGAGAAACAATAACATTATATGTTACTACTACTACTCCTGCTATGCGTATTTTCTTGCTTTGGTAGGATTATTATAATAATTTACATCAGTTGTGTCATGAGTTCCCTTGAAGGCTTCGACTAGTTTTTATACTTGGCAGGGATGTTTCTGATTTATTGATCCGTTTTGTCAAAGAGGAGTTACGTTTACTCATTTTACACAGAAGAGCGTAATTTTATTTTGGGAAGTTGATGTTTGCTTTAGTTTGATTGTATACCCTGCAATAGTACCATCAAGATACAAGATAATTAGCGTTACGAATGGTGTAGAAAAAGGAAATGAGAACCAAAATAAGTATTCACCAAACCGTTTCCCAAACCCCGTGTAAACTATTCTATATTGTTCTTAATTAAAGTACTTAGATAAATCTTTACCGCTTATTACCAATGAATAATAGTAACTTATTAAATGTTTATATGGCCTAAAATGACTGTCACTTTTTATTATTATTTGATTCAGAAGTCTAGGAACCCTGGCACACCGTGATAAACCCCCTGTAAGTGTCTGTTTGCTTGGATGGGGTTTGAGACCATCCGTGCATGTGCACCCAGGTTAAACATTATTCCGTGCGTGAGCCAATCCAGATTACCTGGTTGATGCCCAGTACAGACTAATGTCCTCTCCCTTTGAGCAAACAAAGGATAGAGATTTTTTTTAAAGACAAACCATGGCCCCTCCACCGCCATGGTCCGTGGAGACCTTCCAAAAAACAAACTAGCTGTCTCCCCCGTTTTTTTATTTTTACTTTTATACTTTTTTGTATTTTACTTTTATATATTTTTTTTTTGTTTCACCCACCGGACCGTTCCAAGGAGTAGTCTGGGTGTTAACCAGGCGCCTCAATGTACAAGGTCCTTCTTTCACCCGAGGTCTTTTCGAAGGAGTAGCCGGGGTGTTAGCCCGGCGCCTCAATCTACTGGACCCCTCATTCACACATGGGTCGTTCGAAGGAGTAGCCGGGGTGTTAGCCCGTCGCCTCAATCTACTAGACCCCCTTTCAGGTTTACGGGGCTTTTCGTTACCCGCGCCAGTGACCGTCATTCGTTCGTGCTCATTCATACAGTGGGGATTATTACATTTACATTTATATTTTATATACAAGGGTGTATTTACATAGTCTGGTACTTTAAGAGGTACCAGCTCTTCAAAGTCAATGTTGATTCTAGAGCATAAAGTAACATAAGGACATTGACTATAAATCATCTCTATAAAGTAATTAAGTGATCTACGTAAGAATGTACCCCAATATAGACAATTACAGTATGCCGAGCGACCTACATAGAATTTTTTACTATACTCTTGACTTATGGCGTAGTGGTTACGCCAATGGGTTTCTACAAATTTTTCCAAAATTACTGGGGGCATGTTTAGGCAAAGTAGTTCATTGATACACTGGGTGCGATCCCAGATTTGTTTTTCGCAAAGTTGAAAAAGTGATTTCGGTTGATTCATAGTTACGCAAAGAACAGAGCTGGGAGTCGTCAGTTCGCAACGAAAGCTGAGAGCAAAGAGAGAGGAAAGGCGCAACAATAGAGCAGGTATTGTGGTGGGGAAACGTCTGGACCAATCAGAGCGCAGTACGCCTAATTACAGCCAATGGAGTGCTAGCTTATTCCGGCCAATCACAGAGCAGTATTTTAACAGGTAACGGCAAGTTTGCTGACAAAGACTTGTTGCGGATGTTGCGGTTGAGTAACGTAAAAGGTGTACTTATTTGAATTTGTGATTTCACTAGACATACACGAGTGGCATATCGAGTATACATACCACTCATATTTCAGCCACGTGTGAAGCCTCGGGTATATGCAGTAGTGGTACATGATATCTATAATCGGGGTCGCTTGTACCAAGTGCCCCCAATCACAAATACCATGCACCCACAAAGGCATGAGACGAGACGAAAGCACCGGGAACTCGATACACCAGGGCTCCATAGCTACGACTGACGCCGAGCAATGCCGGCAGCGCGAGCTAATCGCAACCGCTTCCGCATGATAAAATAAACTTGACCGAGAAATTGTAATACCGGGGGAATTAGACATAAATGGCTTAAAACTTTGACAGGTTCCCGCCTAGCCCCCTGATTAATTATACTTTTACGAAAACTAACTAGAGGGACTTGGAAATACTAGGCCGATAAAGTTAAGATGTTACTCTGCGTACTTACAGCTCGACATGATCACAGAAGAGGAGGCGTGGGGGCCTCTCATCCAGCTCCTGCAGTGATAGATGCTGGCAGGAACAGCAAAGGGCAAAGCCCTTTGCCCCAAAAAACACCATGATAACGCTATGCGCTTCCTTATCACAGCCTTCGCACTTGTTAAGCGGCATGACGACTGACTGGCGCGAGCAGCGAGCAGCACCAACAGCGCGAGATAACTAGGGAGGGGGACTTGACCAGGGAAATTTAAAACGCACTGGCGCTGCGTTGGGAAAAGCTTTACCGGAGTTATTGGCCGAGAAATTTAAGAGTTTCAGGCAAGGTATAGTTTGCTTCCACTCCAAGTATTTGTATTGGTCTTGGGAAGTTTTGGTTGATAAATGTAGAATCTTACGATTAAGTTCAATTTAGTTCCCAACCAAGTACGTTCAGCGGACTTGGAAACGTTCGACCAAGAAGTCACATGGTCAAAATACATCACGGTCCCCGGCAAACAGTTTAACGGGGCTGGAAACCTTTGGCCGAGGGATTTAGGAGTTTTGGTCAATTTATGGCACTGCCCCTTAAAAACACCTTCAAGCGGAATTTGAAGTATTTGACGGAGAAGTTACAGCGTAAAAATACAACAGACCCGCCGTTTTACCGAACTTAAACACAAATAACCAACCAAGGTTAAAGACTCAGAGCGAAATACTGTATAATTTCTGTCCTTCTAAAGAATGCATTTTATGTTTGTTGTCTTTTAATGTGTACCCATGGTGTGTAATTTGTGGTCAACTCCCCAAGGTTGGTGTTGGTAACAATATTTGACTAGTGAATGCAGTAAAATTATTCATTGATTCTATTTGATCATATATCGTAACAGAGTTTGTCAAACCCTATATTTGTTTAACTTTACGAAATACCCTACTGTCACCTTTCCTTCTGCATTAATTTAAATTAAAAAACAGAGGGCTTGGCATGTAGCTGAATCCAACCAAGTACGTTCAGAGGACTTGGGAACTTTCGGCCGAGAGATTTAAGAAGTTTCGGTTAATTTAATGTAACCCCCGATAAAGGTAACTTCAGCGGACTTGGACATAGTTGGCCGAGAAGTCACATGGACAAAGTACCACACGGTCCCCGGCAAGCAGGTTAATAAACCCGTGGGGTGGGGTTATCGGTTTCTTGCCTGTAGTTTTCTGCTGGTTTTTACAAGCCTTTTCTCTCCTTTAAGCTACTGTTAATAGTATCTTGAGGTTTCTCTGTCTGGCTTGACTAGAGTAGTGTTGTGTTTGTATTCAGTTGTTTGATTTGGTAGTTTACAGTAAAGAAAGTAAACAAACCCTCACTTCCATGTGGCTAGGGTAGTGTTGTGTGTATGTGCTGAGTAACAGTAATCTCTCTTTTCTTTAATGCAGTTTTGGTTAGAGTAGTGTTTTCTACCTTCCTTAGAGTTAGATTTTAGTAACTTGTAGTTCTACTTTGACTTGCGTAGTTTGTGTGCTAGTGTTTTTCTGATTTGCGTAGTGATACAGAGGTACTGTGTCACGGAGTGCCCGGGGTCCTAGACGGTGGAGATTCGATGGATCTAGGCTGGAACACTGGCCGCAGGGAAACGTTTGACTTGGAAGTATCTGACCGAAGAGTTTAAAACGTTGCAGGCCAAGTACATCAAGGCCTCCGGGGCAGTTTTCAGCGGTCTTGGGTACGATTGGCCAAGCTATTACACCGTCAAAATACACCACGGCCTTTGAAATATTTTGACCGGGAAATTTAAATGATGGGAAAATAAAATGTACTCACACAAGTGCAGCTGTTCAACAATCCTCCAGCCACAGGCCTCTGGCGGTTGCAATATATGAGTGGTTGAATCGGCCAGTTGGTAGAATACCCGAGCGGGACTTTAAACTGTTACCGCACGTTTGCCTCGAGAGCTTGAGGGTGCCATCTCTGTCAAACAAGAACAGAATTGTAAACAATCCGTGGCTTAAAGCAAAATATATTGCTGGGATTTTAGAATATAAAAATATGGAAACGCTAATAATAGCAGTTTTAGTTACAATGAAAAAAAGAAAAATATTTATTAATGAATAATGTATCTGTCTTTTATAATCTCATTTACTTATCGTAATGCATTCTTCGCAATACCTCCTTCCTTCCCAACGGTATTATGGACTGTAGTGCTGAATTGTAGTTTTTTCTGTGCTAAAATATAATATTGTACTGAATAAGGTAGGAAGCATTTATTTTTACAATGTTGTCAAGTAATTTATTGTCAGAACAGATTTGTTTAAGAAAAAGTTTAGTTAGGCTAAGCGGAGTGTTCATCATGAAGTGAGCTTGACTGGTTCAGGATGAGCAGAGTTTGTGTGTTGAAGGGAGTTGGTGATTGACCAATCGTCACTCCACAGTAATTCTAACTCTAAAAATCCACCGTCTTCATGTTTTTGGCATTATAAAACTTTCCTTATTATGTTTACTTTCAGTTTATTTGGTGAGGTATGTTGTCTTACCTCCCAAGCGATACTGTCCAGCGGAAGCTTAACACTTTTAGAAGTCTCCGACAAAGGTAAATGATTCCCCAGGGGAGGTAGAAACCTCTAACTAATAATATAGATAAATATCTTACCTTAACAGCGACAATCTCTCCAAGATGGTGTTGTGATGACCCCGCAAGCATCACAGTGTAAAACCAGATTAAACTCTTTAGGATCTGAGAGAGTATCTGGCATGGTATATTTTATACAATGAAACAGTAAACACCCTAAAGTGAAGTAATATAGGCGCTGTGGTCCACTGTAGGTCACCACTGTCTTTCACTGTAGGTTTGGGCTCAATACTTAAAAGCTGATGTTTGTTTAGAAATGCACTACATATATGTTCAAGACACAGAGTGATGGTACCATAGACACTGCCTGGCTATATAATCGCCACCACTCCTCTCGGATTTATTCTGGGTTGTATTTTTCTTTGTTCTATTACAGCTTAGTTTGTAGTTTTAAAAAAGTTCCCCCTGTGGGAGTTTGCCTTACTTAGCCTAGATCATGCTATGTTCCCTGCAATGTCCTTTGGGAGATTTTTGGGGGCATAATTCAAAGCAACGCTGAATCAATTACCAGCGGTGACACGTTTAGAGTAGACGTGTCACGAATAAACGTACCTGTAGGTAAAGGAAGGGAGAGTATATCCAGAGATGTACAACACGTTTGACGAGGAATGTAAAGAGGGAATCGAACTCGGGACCTCCTGAACCGTAGTCCAAGACGCTAACCACTAGACCACCGCGTTCCCCCCGATTATGCTGCGAGGTTTAAGGTATTTATTAGTACCCCTTCAATTATTTTGATACTTGCCCGCAGTGCAGAGGTTAAGTTTTTTTGTAAGATGTAAAGGATGTTAACAGGTACATACATACCAAATTTCATTAAAATCGGCCAAGCCGTTCTTGGGATATTGATTTTTAAAATATAGCTCCTTCAATTGTTCTGATACTTCCCACAGTACAGAGTTTAGGTTTTTGTAAGATGTAGCGGATGTTAACAGGTACATACATGCCAAGTTTCGTGAAAATCGGCCAAGCCGTTCTTGAGATATTTAATTTTGAAAATTTGCCCCTTCATTTTTTGAGATGCAACCCGCAACATTTTAGTTAAGATTTTTCATATGGGTAGATACCCCCCTGGAGTGCCTACACTACGTAGTAGGCAGTTTTCCGGGGTCAAAATGACCCTAGGACTTACCGTTTTCGAGATATAAGCGATTTTTAGTTTTTTGGCAACACTTTCTTGCGATATATACATGTAATAGTTTTATATATTGGGTTAGCGGCACTTTCTGGTATATATACATGTAATGGTTTTATATAATGGTTTGGCTGTACTTGCTTGCGAAATATACATTGCCATAGGTTGGTAACACATCATAGCGTGACGTAATATATACATATAATAATTTTAGATAGTTTGACATAATACATATATGTATATACATATAATAATTTAGGTTTATAGGTAGCGTTTAGAGTAGCAACACTGATTAGATAGTTAGCCACTTACCTTTCTGGTGATGGTATATTATACACTATTATGGTACATATATGATTATACACTGTGGCGTAATATATGGTACATATAATTATATATGGTACACATATATATATTGATTATACACTGTGGCGTTATATATGGTATATTTAATTATGTATGGTACATATAATTAGGTGATGATATATTATACGCTATTATGGTACATATATATATATGATTATACACTGTAGTATTATATATGGTACATA
The DNA here is from genome assembly GCA_963675035.1 of Allygus modestus. Classification (NCBI taxonomy): domain Eukaryota; kingdom Metazoa; phylum Arthropoda; class Insecta; order Hemiptera; family Cicadellidae; genus Allygus; species Allygus modestus. The sequence goes on from OY776116.1 coordinate 50,484,594, forward strand.
TAATTATATATGATACATATAATTATGTATGGTACATTAGCTCTGCTAAGTTGGTAACACTTTGGAGGGAAGAAAAGTGAGGTTAGGTTTGGCGCCAATTTTTTTTTTTGCGCGCAAATTTGGCGGGAAAATGTTCTTCTTACTCTTTCCGGATTAACGCGCTCTAACCACTTTTCCCATATCCGTTATATCCGTCATATCCGTTCCCATATGGGAATGGTAACACCATTCCCATATCCGTTTTAACTCCATATAGGCAAGAACAGATAATTTAGGACTAATGTAATTAAAAAATACTACTGACTACTGGAGTGGTAACACCCTTCTCATATCCGTTTTAACACGACAGTACCTGGGGGGCCCAGCTTTGCTCGGGGGAGGGCCAGTCAGTCAGTTTAGATGACTTGGAGTAATATTTCATCACTTTCCCCTACTGATAATCAGATTTGTATAACTCATTTGCCTCTTTTCTACATTTTTAAGGTCACTCCAGTTGTTATTTAAAGCTAAATATCCCTTTGATTTATTTTACTACTCTATATATGTAATCTTCTCTCAAATCTTTTAATCTCTGCTCTCAGGAAACCACATGTTAATAATCATAAACAGCATGAGTTCCATGTGATTCCATCAAATCAGATAATAAATCCTTTGAATGAAGATTACATGTAGAGTGGTCATATCCAGAATGACTCAAAGGTGCATTACAATAACAACTGTTGTGACCTCAAAAATGCTCGTTAGTAGGGTACATGGTGAAAAACAACTCCAAGTCATAAACAAGATTGACCTTTCCCTAGCAAAGCTCAGCCCCAGGTAGTACTTAAACTATATGAGTATAACTTTGAGAGTTTGCTGAAAGATTTTGAACAGTTGTTATGACTATTTTGCTTTTATTTTAATCTCCAAAAGCCCAATGTGATTTTTAGTGAATTTCCTATGGAAAGTGAACTATTAGCATGACCCGCACGGTGAAACTTAAGCCCGGGACCACCATAGAAGTTCCTAACGTGACCCCCTGAACACGTTTTGGGGGGTCGTTCAAAATTGTATATATAGACATATATATATATGTGTATGCACTCTAGCGGTCGCATTTTTTGTCCGATTTACTTCAAATTTGGTAGGGACGTTTCTTTCTATAATCTGTTGGACAAGTTCGTTGGGCAAAACAATCGCAAAACTCTAAACCCCTTTTTTGGGGATTAATCTTTCAAATTTCGAGTTTTTGGACCCAAAAAGGGTCAGAAAAGCCCCGGATGTGAAATTAACGCATGTTAAAAGATGGGAATTAGTGTGACGAAACTTTTAAGACCTATCTCGTTATTCTAGCATAAATATTTACCGAGTTATTAAAGAAAATGTGTATCGACCAAACACAGTACGTTGTCTTATTGGGGTTTTACATTAGAAAAGCCTATTATTCATTTGTTGGTGTACTTTTATCATCCCCAACAACCTCACGCCTACTTTAAAGCCTGACTGGACCTTCTCCTAGCCTTATAATGCGCAAAATTGTATTCCCACCATTGCAGGTAAATAGAACCAGGAGCATCAAAACAGCCAAAAAATCAATATTTTCAGATTTGAATAAAAATTGGAATAAATGTATGTTTATAACTGATTTTGAGTTTTTATAGTTTTTTATGTGGAAATTCACTTCCCTCACGTCAGCGTGCTGCGTGCGAACTCGTTTCAATTTTCCATAGCGGCTTTTTACATTATTTGATTTTTTTGGGGATGGGACATGTCTAAAACTTGTTTTAACCCAGATATCAGGTTTTACAAAACAAGTAGTTGGAAGGACACATCAGTTATTTTTCAAGAAAATCGTTGGAGTCGTTTTTGAGAAAAGAGTTGCAAGCAATCAACCAAGCAAGCGAGCATGCAAAGCTTACTCATATTATAGTGTAGGATAGGATTGAGTCAAAATAATTCAGCATTTGTATTGATTGACTATAACATATTTTTACTCTTAGGCACATAGAATGTACACGAGACAGGGACAATGATTCTGGATTCTAGCATGTTTGAAGTTCTGCATACAGATGGCCAGGGCTGAATTTAGGGTCTGTACAGGCTCTGGTCTACACCCTAAATGCAAATGCGGGCCCTTACCAGCCCGGCCAACTTTCCTGTTTGATTTATATAATATAACCTACGCTTATATCAGGCTCTACAGATGGTGTTGTGCAATTACTTAAATATCAAATTGCTAAAATCCGTATTGCTGCCTAGTGTATATTAACGTTGTCATGGCAAGATATTATTAAGTGAGTTTCATTATCTAAATACATAAAACAAAGTCGGTATTGTATGTTAGTTATTTAGTTTCATCAAACAGCTGTTATAAGGATGATATATAAACATACTTGAAAAGAATATAAACATATGTTTATTATAGAAATAATTAATCTATTTGAATAGCAACTCATTTTCAATACCGAAGCAAGCTCTATATAAACATAGGCAAGTGAGCCTAGCTAACGAGCTCATCCTGGAGGCGAGTGAGTGAAGCGAACGAGCTCATCTTGAAAAAGAACGAGAATCTTTGACATAAAACAAATTCAGTGACATTAGGAAAGAATAATGTCTGTCTGACCAGCTAGTAGTACTCAACCCGAACGCTGACCCGAACTCCCGAACGCTTACCCAAGGATCATCTTTCCTCCATAAATTTAACAAGGCAACTTTTAAAGCCAGAGAGGCGGAGCTCTAAGGTCGGGGTTAAAAAAAATAACAAAAATTTTTTCTATGATTGAAAATTTTCTAAAATTACCAAAAAAGGCGTAAATAATAACATAGAAAATTTTCCTGTGCGGTGGGGGTCTATGGTTGAGTAGGGCGGCGTATCAAACGTGGGGACATCTTTCAGGAGATGCTGCTTTAACAAAATAAATCCAACAAATCATACGTTAAAATTAAACCTTGGGAGTGATAGTAAAGGCAGAGCCCTGAGGGAAGAACAAAGAGGTATCCATAATATTTTGGTACCCAACAACGTAGTATATAGGTCTGGAGCAGTTTTGAGGAGCCGCTTTCGAAATCTTTGGATTTTTTATTTGGTGGTTTATATTAGGTTTCTAATAAAATATACCACCTGATTTTTTTAGAAAAATTTGGGTTCAGAAATACAGGGCTTAAGAGATACCAAACTTCAGTTTGTTTACCTTTCTTAGTACCATAATCTTAAAATATTTTTAGCAGGTTTCAACAGTTTTATCTCATTGCCATAAAAAGCTCTAAAAGATGAAAAATTAGTACTCCAATCCACACATGGTTAAATTAGTATTTCGTTAGTAGGCTATTCGGCTAATGGTTGTGGAGAATATTTCAATTTCCATTCAGCAGTAAACTAAGTATATTGTCCGATGTTATTCTTATAAGAAATAAAAAACATATATCTCTTGTATACTGATTAATTTTATGAAAACTTGGTGTGTTAGCATTGACCAATAGAGAATATTCGTCCTAGGACAACCTTAAAACTGGTCTATACCAGTTTGGATGCTGACATTGGGTACAGCAAATGAAATTGTCATTACATATAAAGTTTTTTGGATGTCCATTATGACAAACTTCCCTTTCACCTTTGGTCCCTCCACTTGCAGCGGCTCGGGGCGGAAACTCAGGGGTTGGTCCCCAATCTGAGAATGTATGGTCCATGGCTGTTGTCCATGGATACCCCATCCGTTGAGTTGGCCAGTTGGAGGGCAGAGCGGGTCCACGTAAAGCCTGATCACAGCTGTCACAAGGCACGGGAGTTGGTACTCTGAAAGGCCAATTTGGCTGCCTTTCCCATCCCACCCTTTCCTTTCCTGCTATATCCCAACCTTCGGGTAACCTGCGCAAAATTCCCACTTGTGGAAAACGTGCCTATAGCAGCTATGCTGGGGTTTCCTAATCCAGCAACAATGAATAGAGAATATGCGGAATACGTTTCCATCTAACCCTGGAGGGGGAGGTGGAGCAATTAACCTCTTAAAACCACTGTGTGTACCTAGCAAATTAAGTTAAACTGATTGCGTTTATTTTGTCACAGGTCCTAGCTATGGCCATCAGGCCTGTTCACGCTTTTCTATGACTCGGCCAATGACTAATATATTTTTGGCACCGGATTGTTTTCGACGAGTTTTAAACATATCACCTGAGGGAAAAGTTGCCAATTATTATTAGACCTATTCATTTCCAGCTCCAAAATCAGGGGGTTAACACATACAGAAATATACTTGTTTTAAACCCATTTAATGTAAAAAAAGGTATTCAATGATTTATTTATATAACAGTATCTTATCAAATTCATACCTTAAATTTTAAAATGTTTACATCATTAATATATGTTAGTTTGAATTTAAATACACAAGCTACTGAAATCGCAGCTCGAGAGGTTTAAAAGCAAAATCCAACATCTACATTAATGACAATTTTTCAGGAGGGCAATCTGTCTACATCGTAATTAGTTCAACAATGTAGACGGTTGGGATTACGGTGTTTTGGACATCTTGATTGTTTATGAAAATCAATATTAACCTCAGAAAATGCAAACAAATATAAACTGTAACCAGACTATTTTACTGACCGGTAGATTACAAAACTTTAATCCCATGTCATTAGGTGACAGTGAGGCTTATTTGGTACATTACATGTAATAAAGATAGTTTGCACGTATGATCGTTTAGTAAGTCTGCCATAAAGTAATTTGTTCACAATGTAAAGAAACTACTATAGGTCTACAACACGCTGGATTGTCAATCACAATCTGTCGTGTTACAGAGTTATACAGTCCCAGTAATTCAAAAATTCCAAAACCTATTGTATTAATTTATCATCACTAGTCCAAACACTTAGCTTTTACATCGAAGTTTTCCAGTAAAAAATAAACTGATAATAAATCTAAATAGATACAAGCATTGTTTTAAACACGACAAAACACTATTAATTTACATAACACTCACATTTTAAACTATTTCGAAATAAAAAAAAAATGATGGAACAAAACATAACCAGATCCATAGTTGAAATATGTTTACATTTTTGTTTATAAACATATATCCAGTGTTTCCACTCTACGGTAAAAATATGCCACGCACTGATACAAAAAATCCCACTTTATCCCAGACTCTCCCTTATAGTATCCCTCGTCATATCCCACACTTTCCCAATGATTTGTTAAACATTGCAACACAATTAATGTTAAATATTATATGATTATTGAATAATGTATTAGTACAATATTTATACCGTTAGATAGAGCTTATTTAGATTTATTAATTACCTATAGGTATTTTACATATTAGTACCTCAAAGGATTTTGAGCAATGCGACATAGGTTAAATGATACGGTGAATTAACTAAATTAAATAATTTATTTACGTGAGAGGTACTAATATTTTTAATGGTAGTACTAAAGAGTACGAAGTAGGTACTAAATATTGGCAAATAGTTTGCTTGTTAATTCCAACATGGCTCGGCCAGCAAAATTGACATGATTCAGTGTTCGTTCTGTGACGTTTATAAAATCATAATAGGTGCGGACAGTGAGGTTAAAAAATGGGAAACCCCGCAACTGCCAGTACGGCGAGAAAATCCACTAGAAGTGCTACTGCTAAGGTGCTCTGGTCGTAAGTTGTAAGCAAACTAGCAGACGTAATGCCGATTTCAAAAAATCCCACTTTATCCCACAATCCCATTTTATCCCACAAGCAGTCAAAATATCCCATATAGGGGATAAAAAATCCCTCAAGTGAAACACAGATAAATCCCAGCTGACATTTTAAAGACAACCATAGTCAATAGCTTACTACGAAAACCAATTCAACTACTGAATATCAAACATTAAAATTAGTTTTAATAATTATTAATAATACAAAATAAAATACAAATGCTGTGTTAAAACATCCCTTTGGTATCCCAAATGACTCCTTCAAAATTTCATTAAGAAATGTTTTACAGTTATTTAGTATTTCGATAACACACCCACACACACACACACCCACACACGGCCACTGAAACTTCTTCATCAATACAGTGATTCACTTCGTTCATCAATTATTCTACTATAATCTGCTTGAAGAACAATTTAAGATTAAAATCTACAGCTATAAAAAAATAAACTTGTTGTTAAGAGTAGCTTAACGAAAGCAAATAACAAAATGTGATTCTTTTCCTACATCAACTTGTGTGGTTTATTACGCAAAATATGTGACAATAACAATATCTTGTATAGAAAAGTATACCGTTCATTGTCCTTGCTAGGAGGATTTTATGAAAAACTAAGCTATAAATAAGCGATGGTGTCGAGGAAATGAACAGCTCAGTTGAGATTAATGCCGGTAGATAGCGGCAGTTTCCTCCATCAAACTGGTCTGTGGTCTTTGGCCTGGTTATGTTGGTTTTAAACTGTTCTTATAAAATGTCTTTAAGTAGTTTCAATAGACTGGCATAGTATATTGCAAAGCCTTGAATGCTTGACAAGTCTTAAATGTATAGTTTACAGCACTTATTGCTTGTATAAGCGATACTACATTTAATTAATGTTTTTAGCTTAGCATTGAAGTAACGCCGCGCCGTTTATTGAATTAAACAATCCAAATTACAGTGGAATATAACTCTCTATTTCTAAACTGACAATTTGAGGAAAAGGGATTTTATAAATCACTCCCTGATGAAAGATGAACTATTAACCACATATAAATGTAGTTTCTTATTACAAATAAAATTACGGTATTCAAACATTTAAAATAACATCAGATTTATTCATAATCAACCCCTTAAAAATGTTTTAATAGGTAAACGAATGGTTATGCTATATTGCCAGCTGTTTTCGTTGTCACCGATACATCGTTCAGAAAGGAGAAATATTCATAAGAGGCGTTATGGATTAAAAAAGTAATTTATAAACATGAGTTTGACTCGACCTCACAAAAATGCATGTCAGGTATCAAGGGTCCGTTGGAATGAGTTATTCCATCTCTCTGGAAGAAACCTAGTTTGTTTAACATTTCGTGACAGGTTGTTAACAACTATATATTTCATTATTATTCTTTTGCGCCAGATATTACCATTACCACAGATGAACAAACATTATCTAAGCCTTTACATTTTTCACCGTTGAAGAGATGTATATAAATTAATACCCCCGTTGCAGCAAACCTGCATACTCAGCGAATTTCCAATGGAGATATAAATGTCTTAATACTACATAAAGCCACTTACCAAGTTTCATAAAAATATATTCACAAATAAGCGATATATACAATTTTAATTATTCTCCATAAGAATAACATTGGGGCTGAGTACGCAGGTTTGCTGCAACAAGGAACACAAAAAATGGGTTTTTATGGTAATATCAATATAACTCAACTAGGTGAAGTCGTATACCAGTTTTTATTCATTTATGTTCATAATTAAGGGAGACAGAGCATTTAATTATTATCCATAAGAATAACATGGGGGCTGAGTACGCAGGTTTGCTGCTACGGGATAATTATGCAAAAACAATTTTTTGGAGCAAATATCAATAGACCTCAATGAGATGAAGCTGTATACCAAGTTTCGTCAGTATACGTTCATAAATAAGCGAGATAAAAAAAATTGTTTTTCCTCCATAAGAATAACATTAGACAACGTACTGTGTTTAGCACTTTCAATATCTCGGTAACCAATTGACGTAGAGGAATGATCGAAATACCAAATTGTGTGTTTTTTTAAGCTGAATCGAATGGTCAAAACTAAAATTTGACTTTTTCAAAAATTATATGTAAACAATTCAAAAAACCCATTTTTGGGGTACAAAACCCCCCCAAAATACCCCTTTGGATAGGTCGATCTGTCTGGTTTTCGAACTTAAAGTCATAAATGCTGCTTTACATGTTTATACCAAATTTTGTCAAAATCGGATCATTTTTACGAGAGTTATCGTGCTCACGGACACACATATATATATATATATATATATATATATATATATATATATATATATATATACAGTATCGAACGAATGGTGTTTTTGGGGTCTGGGGACCTCAAAACGAAAAGTTATCATGGTCCCGGGCCTAGGTCTTACCATGCCGACTACGGTAATAGCTTCTTCCCTATAGGGGAAATTCGCTAAAAACGGTTATTACGCAATATATTATAAATCTTCATAATAAACTGAAAGTTATTTTATTAAAATACATTAATGTTTTAAAATTTTAAAGTTCAATTATTTGTATTAATAAGAAAGAAGACGATTTGGAAAATTAAATTTAAATGTAGTTAAATTGGTAGCTATCTCCTAACGTTTTAAAACGAAGTGTATGTTATTTAGAAATTATTCATTCTATTTCGATTTTTATTTTCCCCTAAATCACAAATTACCTTAAAGTATAACAGTTAAGTTACGTTAAAGTTATTGCAGGTATTGTTTGTATATCTAACAAACATTTTTTAAGACCCATGGGGAAAAATTATAAGTGAAAGCATGCTATTGAAGGTATTAAAACTCCTAACTCTGAACTCCAAAACGAAAAGTAAAAGGTTTAATATAAGCTAATAAAATACTGAGCAAATAAGAGTAAACTATATCAAAAAGGAGAGGCTAAAACAGATTGATTTCAAATGTGATCGCCATCTTTCAATATGGCGACCAACGTTAATACTTCTTATAGAATAGTCTTTTTTATTGCATTTTGCAATAGAACACACCATTTTTAAACTTGTTTGTCTTTGACTAACTTAAACTTGTTTGTCATTGACAATGATATATTAAATCATTAAATCATTGACTTACTCGATTAAAAGCTATGACATGCAAAAGTTTAGCAATACTATATATGTTCTGCACATGTTTTAAGCACCATTGTGCAATTCAAATGTAATCAAAAGACAAATTAAAATATTAAATACCCTCGTCGCAGCAAACCTGTGTACTCAGCGAATTTCTAATGCATGTATATTTTTCTCACTACCACATAAAGCCACTTACCGAGTTTCATATAAAGACATTTATAAATATGTGATACATAGCATTTTATTTATTCTCAATAAAAATAAAATTAGGGCTGGGTACGCAGGTTTGCTGCAACAATAAATATAAGAAATGTGTTTTAAAGCAATTATCAATATAACTCAACCAGGTGAAGCTACATACCAAGTTTTAATAATATATGTTCATAATTAAGGGAGATATTAAACTTTACTTATTCTCCATAAGAATAACATTATATGGCTGACTATGCAGGTTTGCTGCTGCAAGGATAATCAACGAAAATCCAATTTTTTGTGGAATTATCAATATACCAATACTAGGAATTCATAAATAATCGATATACAGTATCAAATTTTATTTATCCTCCATAAGGGTAGCATTGGACAACTTACTTTGTTTAGCACTTTGAATATCTCTGCAACGGTTGGACGTAGAATCACAATTTAAAAACCGAAATGAGTGTTTTGTAGGGCTTAATTGATTGGTAATGGCAAATGTAAAGTTAACAGTACCATTAATTGAGGAAAAGCTAAAAACCTTTTTCCCATAAGACTAATATGGGAGATTTTATGAACATGTTTTTTTGAATTTTATCCGGAACCACTTAAGGTTAACGATTCAAAATATTATTTTATGTGTTTTTTTAAGCTCTATAAAATGTTCAAAATAAATATTTTGTCTTTTAAAAACTTTAGGGTAAAAAATTCAAAACCGATTTTTGGAAAATTTTGAAACCCCATAAACCCCCTTTCCCATGGTCCAATTTTTCTGGTTTCGAACTTGTCATGAGTCATGAATGTCACTTTACACATTCCAGCTAAATTCAATCGAAATCGGACGTTTTTTACTCAAGTTATTGCATTCACGGACACTTTTCGTTTTGAGGTCCCCAGATCCCAAAAACACCATTCGTTCGAAATAGTATATATATATATATATATATATATATATATTTATATATATATTGTATAAGTACCATTGTGCAATTAAAATGTAATCAAGAGACAAATTTCATTATTAAGAAAGAAATATATATTTTCCCAGATGACAATTTTGTTAGGTGTGGTAACTATTCAGTTATTTTACAATTACGGACTCAACTCACCTCCTTTATAGTGTGTAAATCCTAAAAAAAGTTACAGTACAATCACACAGGTAAACACTAATCTGAACAAACACGCAACTAAAAGAAATGAAGTTATGCGCGATGGCAAAATACATCACGCTTCTGATTTGCCAAATGTTCGGGATGCGATGCGCTTTGACCGACGAGTGACGCTGATGGGGCTCGACACATCGAGTGACATGAGAAACCTGAAAATCAAGGGCTTTCTCAATTTAAAGGGCAAGTATTTGTACTCATCTCTTAGCATATAGTTGTCAAGTAGGCTAAAACATGACATTGAATCAGAGGTCATTGGTCGTCCACAATGATTTAAGTTTTTGATATATTATTTGATTTATATAGGCTTCTATTTACTTTGGAAAATGGGTTTCCATTAGGCTTTAAAAACAAATAGTTTTATACATATTGATTTAAATATTTGTTTTATAAAAAAATAATTTTAATGGAATAACGAGTTTGAATATTACATTAACTTAAAAATATTCCCGAGTATCAATTTGACATTCAAATGTTAACATTTTGATATTTATTTTACTCAAATAAATATTTGGCGTTGTATGGATTTTATGAATTCATTTAAATATGACAAATCATTCAATATGTGTACAAGTTGCGAATATTGGTGATATGAACTTGAATTTATGTGTCCCAGTTGATAAGTAGAACGGCTTATTGTAAAATGACAAATGCAAGAACTAGGTAAGTTATTTATACATTAATTAAAATTGTAAAGGATTGACTTGTGTCCAATAAAAGTATGACCTGAACGATGAGTAAAAGGTCCAAGTGTGTCAGTCAAAGTAAGTAATTCTGTGAAAGGTACCCTCTCCTGCTAATGTAGCTATTGTCTCGAGAAAATGCTCATAAAAGAGTAAAGAGGCGAAGCACTCTCTTGCATTTACAACTACTTTGTCGAGTTATTTGATTAATAAGCTGTTACGCATTTTTATAAAATGTGATATAATTTTCGTTTTATATTAGTTTTTATATTACTAACTGAATTCATAGGTATGAGAAGATGCTCTTAACCTCCACAGTTGTCATTGTTTTTATCTTTATTTGTATAGCCTCTGAATTTATATCACACGTGAAGTATAAATGGTTTCCTCTGTACACAAAACACTATAGTTGCCCGATAAATATTTCCATTCAGCTATCCTAATATATAAAAAGACAAAGCCCTCACTCACTCATCATTAATTCTCTAACTTCCCAGCATGCTAGAGTAGTTAGTGGTAAAATTTGGTACATTGATCCTTTTTGTCTAAAATAGGAAAGTTAAAGTGTTTTCATACCGATTCGTCCATAGAGCTTAGCCCCACGGGGCTTCAAAGTTGCTGCAAAACAATGATTAATCTGCAGGGGCGGTTGTATTGGGACTTGCCAAATTAAGAGGCAAGAAAACATCGTAAGAGGTAAGCTAGCATGTTGCGAAAGAAGGATTAATCTGCAGGGGTGGATGTCTAGGGACTGGCCAAATTGAGAGGCAACAAAACACATTTCCTGTCCCTTGGGCTCTGCCTTGTTTTATTGTTGGTGTGAACATTCCCTGCATCACAAAACTTTGATGTTTTTTAACATTATATATGGTAAGTAGTATGATAAATATCATAAAAATATCAAAAAATAATTAATTACAGTTTTTACAAACACTGAAACGTTTTAATGTAAATTTATAAACACCTGATTCCTCTATATGGGTGTTATTAATTGTTTATAATAAATATTTAAATTAATAAAAGTTCACGACAAGATTTATTTTTGTAAGGTGATATAGATATAATTTGCCCACATCTATTGGCTACCACGTTTTATTTAGTTTCCTAGTACATAGACGTTTAAATTAAATGTTGATTAATGCACATTAATAATACATTAACATGTACTTTTAGAAGTTTTTTAATAGACCTATGATTAAAAAGTCAAAACATTTCAGCTAGTGCACTGTAAAATTCTAGTAACTATAAAGTCATGTTGGCAAACGACATTTTTTAATATTTTTAATTTTTTATTAACTATATATTTTTTACTTTCTATCACTAACAAAGTAAATAAGTCATACACTATTTAATAAATTAAATATTGATTCCAATCATTAAACTATCTATAATATTTGGTTTCTTTATAATAACTTGTTTACACGTATCAGTCAAAATATTTGAATACTGTGATCCTTTTAACGTTAGATGTAGGGTATTTGGAACGAAGCCAAAGAATATTCTAATACTTTATCGCTTATTTGCAAATAGATAGAGTTAAACTTTTCCAAAAGTTTAATCCGTTTTTAATATGAAAACATTTTCCACGATTTAGTAAGATTTTAGATCGTTACTAAGTTGTTAAATAAAAATTCTGTAAATGCAGAATGGTAACATTATGTAATGTGCTACTTACCTAACAACAAAAGTGAAGGTATTCTTTACTAGGTGTACGCTAATTCTTCCCGTAAGAGGATGAACGAAGACTGACATTTTAAACATATATTTGAATAGACATGTTACGCTTTTGTCAACTTACACCTTGTTTAGCCAAACACTTTTACAATAGGTCAACAAATATCTAGACCATATGCAACATATCTAAATAATTATAATTTTTTTATATTGTAATCTGACAGAGAAAGATTACAAATGTGCGAATGTACGAGTACAAATACTAATTATTTCAACAGTTTACTTGTATTTAAAAATACTTAGAGAAAATTTGAATTGATATAATATTATAAAACTAAGGAGCTTTGCAAAGGTCCACAAGCAAACGTTAACGTGTCTACTAAAATATGTTACATATTTAAGAGATAAGAGACCACCGACAAAATTTGAAGTACCAGCTATCATACTAATCATTCTAATATTATAAAGCTGAAAGTCTGTGAGTTTGTTTGTTTGTTTGTTTATTAGTTTGTGGCTCAATCACGCTCTAACTACTAAACCGATTGAGCTGATTTGTTAGGAAGATTGCTAATATCCTAAAGTATCATATAAGCCGATTCACATTTTAAAATTCCTTTATGGTTTAACCCCAATGGATACTAAACTTCCCATTTTAATCTTATGGGCATTAACATTTACTGGATCAGATTATAACTAAAACAGTTGTTCTGCATTTTATATTTTGTGTTAATTTATTTGCTTATATTTTGGTTTAAATTTTTTTCACCTTTAACCACGAAGGTACTTGTATCACAATAATACCGGGGAAACGTAAATAAAGTTTGTCTCAAAGATTGAAAAAGCCCGATTTATTAAAGTGGTTAGGAGTCAAGAAACTTAAAACACAAATGGAAAGCTTTACGGTAGGCAGCACACAGAGCAAAAGAAACGCCAGAAGAACAGCAACTTCGACGTGAAGAGCAAGCTCAGAGGCAGGCTCAATTTGAGAGTAACTGAAATGGCACTATGGCAGAGCAGTAATCTACAGAAACTATATAGGAAGCTGGAGCTCGCACACTAAATGCTAAAGCTCCTTTAAATAGAATTAGAGTTCACTCTGTCATACCGTAAGTGTATGAGCTCTGCTGTCATTACGAACAAATCTTTCAAATCACCAATACCTCACTAGAACTCAATTTTGTTGTTTCGACTTTACAGTGTATTTCACACAAATTTACAAAGATCTTGAAGAACAGTGAGGAGTGAAATTAGTAAGTCAGTCAGACCAAGCAGAAACAGAGTATTTACTCGCCCCCTTGGTCTCAAGCCCCGGGGGGGGGGACACGCCCCAAAAATATATGCAACATTTAGAGAGGACAATGAGGTCTGTCAGTCCAGGTGATATTTGAATAGTTATTTGTATTTTTGTATTACTGGGGGGGCTAGGCCCCCCAGACCCCCCATTGTTATTGTAGCTTTAATTTGTTTTTTTAACATTATTTAAATACGCAACTTGAAGAAAAATGAGGTTTAAATTGGTTTTGAAATCCTTTCATTTCAATCACATTTGAAATCCTTCAAGCAACACACAGTAAGTATAACTGCTCCACCCATCAAATGGGCCACACCACCCAGATCCGACCTTTTTGTAGTACTTTCAAAATAATGTTAAAATACAAACATATAAATAATTTGGATGACAATGACGTACAGAACCGTCAGTCAGTCAGGTCAGATAAATCAGTCAAACCAAGAACTATTGATTTAGTTTTGTTTACTTTGGTCTCATAAACAAACAATCCATTAACACCCAATAATTCCATTGTTATTGCTGGTTAACAATATGTTTAAAATACACATAAACAATGAACTTGGAGAAAAATGAGGTCTAAAAGCAGATCGGTCAGTCATATCAAGCGGATATACAGAATACTCGTCCCCTCAGTCAAAAATGGACTGGGTTTCCCCATACAAAGACATACGCCATTCATGGGACAATCATCCATTCGAAAAATAACTACTGAAGTAGTTCATGGTACCTTCATCTAACTGGGGGGCTGCACCCCCCAACCCCCTTTCGCTATTATTGTACTTTTATGTTATTGTTAAAATGTATATAAATACAGAACTGGAAGAACAACAATCTTGGATTGGTCACTCAAACTAAGTGGTTCAGGTTTACAGTCACTCCAGGTTTGATTATAACCCAATGTCCCTTCAGGTAGACCATTCTATATGCATTCTTCATTCAATAGGTTTAGTCACTAATCTCAGAAAACAGCCGTTTTTGAGATCATAGTTGCAAGCAAGCAAGCAACCAAACAAACAAACCTTACCCATATTAGAGTATACCAACGAGTACGCATTGACTATATATTATACTACAGTCTTTATAGCCTACAGTAGTATAGGATATTACCATGTGGTTTCCTAAAATCATATAATAAAACCTTTGAATGAAGATTACATGTAGACTGGTCATATTCAGAATGAATCAAAGGTACAATGATTCATTCTGAATCATTATTATAATAACAACTGCTGTGACCTCAAACATATTCGTTAGTAGGGTGCATGGTGAAAATCTACTCCAAATCATAAACAAACTGATTGACCTTCCCCTAGCAAAGCTCAGCACCAGGTAGTACTTAAACTATATGAGTATAACTTTAAGAGTTCGTTGATTGATTCTAAACTGTTGTTAAGACTCTTGCTTTTATTTTAATCTCCATAAGCCCAATGTGAATTTTTTAATTTTCCGTAGTGGCTTTTTACATTATTTGATTTTTCCTGGAGATGGGAGATGTCTAGAACTTTTTTTGTCCCAGATATCAGGTTTACAACACTAGTAGTTGGAAGGACACATCAGTTATTTTTCAAGAAAATCGTTGGAGCCGTTTTTGAGATCAGAGTTGCAAGCAATCAACCAAGCAAGCGTGCATGAAAACCTTACTCATATAATAGTGTAGGATAGGATTGAGTCAAAATAATTCAGTATTTGTATTGATTTACTATATCTCATACTCTTAGGCACATAGAGTGTACACGAGATAGGGACAATAATTTTGGATTTTTGAAGTTCTGCATACAGACGGCCAAGGCTGAATTTATGATCTGTATAGGCCCTGGCCTACACCCTAAATGCAGGTGCGGGCCCTTACCAGCCCGGCCAACTTTCCTGATTGATTTGTATAATATAGCCTATGCTTATATCGGGCTCTACAGATGGCGTTGTGCAATTACTTAACTTTAAAATTGGCAAAATCCGTATTGCTGCCTAGCGAATATTAATG
This sequence comes from Allygus modestus, assembly GCA_963675035.1. Lineage (NCBI taxonomy): Eukaryota > Metazoa > Arthropoda > Insecta > Hemiptera > Cicadellidae > Allygus > Allygus modestus. The sequence continues at coordinate 50,500,356 of OY776116.1, forward strand.
TCGTCATGGCAAGATATTATTAAGTAATTTTCATTATCTAAACACATCAAACAAAGTCGTGTTTGTATGTTAGTTATTTAGTTACATCAAACAGATGTTATAAGGATGATATCTAAACATGCTTGAAAATCATATAAACATATGTTTATTATAGAAATAACAAATATACTTGAATGGCAACTCTTTTTCAATTATATATTTCAATACCGAAGTAAGCTCTATATAAAAATAGGCGAGTGAGCGTAGCTAACGAGCTCATCCTGGAGGCGAGTGAGTGAAGCCAACGAGCTCACCTTGAAAAAGAACGAGAATCTTTGACATAAAACAAATTCAATGATATTAGGACGGAAGAACGTCTGTCATACCAGCTAGTAGTACTCAACCCGAACTCCCGAACGCTGACCCAAGGATCATCTTTCCTCCATAAATTTTACATGGCAAATTTTAAAGCCAGTGAGGTGGAGCTCTAAGGTCGGGGTTAACAAAAAGTAACAACATTTTTTGTACGATTGAAAATTTCTAAAATTACTAAAAAAGACGTAAATAATAACATGGGAAATTTGCCGGTGCCGTGGAGGTTTATTGTTGAGGAGGGCGGCGTATCAAACGTGGGGGCATCTTTCAGGGGATGCTGCTTTAACAAAATAAATCCAACGAATCATACGTTAAAATTAAACCTTGAGAGTGATAGTAAAGGCAGCGCCCTGAGGTAAGAACAAAGGTGTATCCATAACATTCTGGCACCCATCAACGGAGTATATAGGTCTGGAAAAGTTTTGAGGAGCCGCTTTCGAAATCTTTGGATTTTTTATTTGGTGGTTTATATTAGGTTTCTAATAAAATATACTACCTAATTAAAAAAAAAATCGGGTTTAGAAATTACAGGGCTTAAGAGGTCAAAAAATTCAGCTTTTTACCTTTCTTAGTACTATATACATTAAATATTTTTAACAGGTTTCAACAGTTTTTACTTATTCCCATAAAAAGCTCAAATAGCTGAAAAATTAGTACTCCAATCCACACATGGTTAAATTAGTATTTCGTTAGTAGGCTATTCGGCTAATTGTTGTGGAGAATATTTCAATTTCCATTCAGTAGTAAACTAAATACATTGTCCGATGTTATTCTTATAAGAAATCAAAAACATATATCTCTTGTATACTGATTAATTTTATTAAAACTTTGTGTGTTAGCATTGACCAATAGAGAATATTCGTCCCAGGACAACCTTAAAACTGGTCTATACCAGTTTTGAGGCTGACATTGGGTAAAACAAATGAAGTTGTCATTACATATGGTAAGTTTGTTGGCTGTCCATTACGACAAACTTCCCTTTTACCTTTGATCCCCCCACTTGCAGCGGCTGGGTGCGGAAATTCACGGGTTGGTCCCCAACCTGAGAATATATGGTCCCTGGCTGTTGTACATGAATACCCCATCCGTTGAGTTGGCCAGTTGGAGGGCAGAGCGGGTCCACCTGTTTGAGCCTGATCACAGCTGTCACAGGAGCACGAGAGTTGGCACTCTGAAAGGCCAGTTTGGCTGCCTGTACCATCCCACCCTTTCCTTTCCTGCTATATCCTAACCTTCCGGTAACCTGCGAAAAATTCCCACTTGTGGAAGACGTGCCTATAGCAGCTATGCTGGGGTTTCCTAATCCAGCAACAAGGAATAGAGAATATGTAGAATACGTTTCCATCCAACCTTGGAGGGGGAGGTGGAGCAATTAACCTCTTAAAACCATTGCGTTTAACTAGCAAATTAGATTAAAGTTATTGCGTTTATTTGGCCATCAGGCATGTGCACGCTATTTTATGACTCGGCCAATGACTTTAATATATTTTTGGCTCCGGATTGTTTTCGACGAGTTTTAAATATATTACCTGAGGGAAAAGTTGCCAATTATTATTACTATTTGACCTATTAATTTCTAGCTCCAAAATCAGGGGGTTAAACATACAGAAATATACTTGTTTTAAACCCATTGAATGTAAAAAAGGTATTCAATGATTTATTTATATAACAGTATCTTATAAACTTCATGCCTTAAATTTCAAAAAGTTTACATCATCAATTTATGTTAGTTTAAATTAAAAAACACAAGCTACTGAAATCGCAGTACGAGAGGTTTAAAAGAAAAATCCAACATCTAAATTAAAAACAATTTTTCAGGATGGCAATCTGTCTACAACGTAATTAGTTGAACAATATAGATGGTTGGGATTACGGAGTTTTGGTTGTCTTGATTGTTTATAAAAGCAAAAGAAAATGCAAACAAATATAAACTGTAACCAGACTATTTTACTGACCCGTAGATTACTAAACTTTAATCCCATGCCATTAGGTGACAGTGGGGCTTATTTGTTACATTAAATGCAATAAAGATAGTTTGCACGTATGATCGATTAGTAAGTCAGCCGTGTTTCGGAGGTATACTGTCCCAGTAATTCAAAAATTCCAAAACTTATTGTATTAATTTATCATCACTAGTCCAAACACTTAGCTTTATCGAAGTTTTCCATTAAAAAATAAACTAATAATAAAACTAAATAGATATAAGCATTGTTATAAACGCGATAAAAAACAAATAATTTACATAACACTCACATTTTAAACTATTTAAAAATAAACAAAATCGATGGAAAAAAACATAACCAACTCCATAGTTGAAAAAAGTTTACATTTGTGTGATTTATAAAAAAGATGCAGTGTTTCTACTCAGCGGTAAAAATATCCCACGCGCTGGTACAAAAAATCCCATTTTATCCCACGTTCTCCCTTATAATATTCCTCGTCATATCCCACACTTCCCCACTGATTTGTTAAACATTGCAACACAATTAATGTTAAATATTATATGATTATTGAATTATGTATTAGTACAATATTTATACCGTTAGATAGAGCTTATTTAGATCTAATAATTCCCTATAGGTATTTTACATTTTACTACCTCAAAGAATTTTGAGCAATGCGACATACGCTAAATTATACGGTGAACTAACTAAATTAAATAATTTATTTACGGGAGAGGTACTAATATTTTTAATGGTAGTACTAAAGAGGTCGACATATGTACTAAATAATGGCAAATATTTTGCTTGTTAATTCCAACACGGCTCGGCCAGCGACATTGACATGATTCAGTATATCATACTAATTCAGTAATTCATAATATCATAGTAGGTGCAGACAGCGAGGTTACAAAATGGGAAACCCCGCAACTGCCAGTACGGCGAGAAAATCCACTAGAAGTGCTACTGCTAAGGTGCTCTGGTCGTAAGTTGTAAGCAAACTAGCAGACGTAATGCCGATTTCCAAAAAATCCCACTTTATCCCACAATCCCATTTTATCCCAGAAGCAGTTAAAATATCCCATAATTGGGATAAAAATCCCTCAAGTGAAACACAGATAAATCCCAGCTGACATTTTAAAGACAACCATAGTCAATAGCTTACTACGAAAACCAATTCAACTACTGAATATCAAACATTAAAATTAGTTTTAATAATTATTAATAATCAAAAATAAAATACAAATGCTGTGTTAAAACATCCCTTAGGTATCCAAAATGACTTCTTCAAAATTTCATTAAGAAAGGTTTTATAGTTATGTAATATTTCGATAACACACCCACACACACACGTCCACTGAAATTTCCTCATGAATACATTGATTCACTTCGTTCATCAATTATTTATTGTTAACAAATTACATTAGTATAAGGAGAATCATAATTGTGAGAGTTTGTGGATTTTATAAATTTGTAGCGTTGATACTGCTAATAAAAACATGTAGGCCTAATCACTTTAGTTTTCTGTTTATTTTAATTATATTTCAAATGCAAATTCAATAAATTGAAACACATTAAATTACGACGAGAGTTTTATTTGATTGTAATTGTTTAAATTTTTCTTCATTTGGTAGTTATAAATGGAAACTGTCAGGTTTGAAAATTAGTTTTCTGAGTTTAGCGAGTCCTTAGAGGAGAGATCTTTTTGTTGCATTTGCTTAAGTAACTTGCACCATTAAAATGGCTTAATATTTAATGCTTTATAACATGTTCCACATGGGTTTCATATTTTGCATGTGTTGTTAACCTGTTTTGTTGTTTCCACCGTGTTGTATACAACATAAAGAAAGTACCTGGGGCCGACTTTGCTCGGGGAAGGCCAGTCAGTTTGTTTAGATGACTGTGTAATATTTTACTACTTCCCTCTACTGATAATAGAATTTTTATAGCTCATTTGCCTCTTTTCCAAATTTTTAAGGTCACTCCGGTTGTTATTGCTCAAGTCCCTTTAATTTATTTTATCACTGTATTTATGTAATATTCACTCAAAGCTTTTAGTTTCTGCTCTCAGGAAACCACATGTTAACAAAATTATAAACAACACGAGTATTACTTTGACAGTTACCTGGTTGATTATGACTAGCTGTTACAATGCTTTTGTTTTGATTTTAAACTCCATAAGCCCAAAGTAAATTAGTTTAACTTGTCATTTTCGTTTTTTACATTATTTGATTTTTCCTGGGGATGAGACCTGTCTAGAACTTATGTTTATCTTAGAAATTAGTTATTTCGAACATTTGAAGGAAATCGTTGGGCCTGTTTTTGAGATCAGAGTTTGAAGCAAGGGAACACGGACGCACGGACGCGGACGAACGCAAACCTTACTTATATTAGAGTATAGGATTAAGCTAAAAGCCAGTATGGAAATCAAATGCAATGTAGTAAATTAATTTCACTTATCATTATCAATGCCGTATCTTGCAATAATAACGCCTAAACTATCTTTAGACTCAGGTTGTTGAGACATTAAAATTGATGGTAAATGTATTATGTAAGTATCAAAAAAGAAATATATTTTGCGTATGTTCCTTATTAATAGAGAGAAATAAAACATTATAGCTGTTATAATAATGATCATCGGGTAATTTTGCTGTATATTTTATAAAAATGTTTTTGATTTAAACCGTTTATGACGTATTTATATTATATAATCGATATTTATCTTATGACGTAACTTGTATTATCATCGATTCGTCTCATTCGCCTATTGGGTATTGTCTTGCATTTCGGTGAATAGTATTCGGTGAAGGGTCCTACGGGTTAAATGAACATGTCAGTGAGAGTTTTGGACCATTGACAGCTTTGACAAAATTTGTAGACGATCTACGAGCATAAACAAGACAAACAAATCAAGTTATCCCTGCATATAAATTACTCCCTCCATCGTTTCTTATTATAAACTATTGCTACTGTCTTTATAGAAACCCCATATTTACTTTGCGTTTGCAAAACGTGTCGTAGCGTTATTGTAAGTCTACATACTGTATAAATGTATCTTTGTAAATATTCGTTTCAACTTATAGGTTTGTTAATTCACTTTGGGACAACATAGGTCACACAGGGATAAACTAAACCTTTAATATTAAAAACAACTAAAGGACTGTTTCGTGTGATATAGGAATCAGCTCACAAGGGATTTTTATCTTTCAACATTAATCTTGGTTAAGCTGTTCCGGTCCGAGCGGGCTCGCATTTGTTATGGCTCGTTTTTTCACATGAAATCACTATGAATATAATATGTGGGTTAAAAACTATACATAAGAGCCTCAGTGTGATATGATCCGAAGTAAAATACTTTTATTTTAAATTATAAATTATAATTTAAATATTTAAAACATTTAGTCTTGAGCTTATTGCTGTTACTCTGCCAATTTAGTAAATTGACTAGTAGTAAATCGGCTAGTAGTAAATACTTTACGATACCGTTATAGTTATTTTTAACAGAAAGTTAAGAATATGCACAACGTGTTCTGGTTGATACGACGCGGCGTAGCAGGAGTTTCTTGAGGGACTTAACACCTGCAGAACAAAAGTAAAAGCTTAACTTAAAAAGATTAATCAAATCAAATCGTTAAGTTTGTTAATCTCCTGAAGCATACACATAGAGTACTTACCTTAGTTGTCAATATCGATAGTACTTCTATTAAAATGTTGGTTAAAATTCTTCTAACCATAATGACCTAGCTTTCAGTGTTAAAACACAACCAATATGTCTAAAAGTTTGACTTAGGAGTCCTACCATTTATTTTTTTTACGTGAATAATTCAGAATACAATTTTAACCATTTTTGTGAAGGCGATAGGGTGTTGCGATTTTAAAACAAACTACAAACTATACATAGGAATCCTGCAAACTTCATGCCATTTGTGTAGTGCGGGATAGCCACGTAAAAACTGAAGGCACTAAACCGTGAAGTTGCGTTTTTCGTTTTTTATTTGCAACACAAAACATTAAAAAATCAAGATCATCGTTCCGGATAACCGAGAGTCCGGATAAGTATTATCCGGTTTTCTGAGAGTCTACTGTATTTTTAATCACTAAACTAGGTTAAGTGGTTGTGGGGAAAAGTAACAAAGTGCGTCCATAAAATGGCCTATGTTAATCTTATGGGAAAAAGATATTTAGATTTTCCTCAGATAATTTTCTAAAAACTTCACATTTTATTTTACCAATCACAGTACGTTGTCCAAAGTTATCCTTATGGAGAATAAATCAAATCTAATATATCAATTATTTATGAATGTTTATTGATGAAACTTAGTATGTGGCTTCAGCTAGTTGTGGTAAATTGATATTTGTGAACAAAAAATGGTTTTTGTTGATTTTTTCCGTAGCAGAAAACCTGAAAACTCGGCCCGAAATTATTCATATGGAGAATAAATAAAGTGTTATAACTCCCTTATTTATGAATCTAAATTAATAAAACAACTTGGTATGTTTACCAAGTTGAGTTATATTAATAATTGCAAAAGAACACATTTTTTATCTTCCTCTTTGCAGTAAACATGCGTACTCTACCCTAATGTTATTTTTAAGGAGAATAATTAAAATGCTATACATCACTTATTTATGAATGTATTTTTGTAAAACTTGGTAAGTGGCTCTATGTAGTAGTGAGATACATATGTGCATTGGAAATTAACTGAGTACGCAGGTTTGCTGTGACGGGGTATTTATCGCAGACTGATTGTGAGAGGATAGCAGTTCACACACGAGGCGGTTGTAAATGTTGATATATCACTTTTTCATTCTATATTAAACTTCCTTAAGCTTTGTAATAATATTTTCCTTAACACTGAGTTAGTAACCTTACTTTAAGACTATTAGTTTTAAGTAGGGGTAACAAAACATTGCCCAAGTCATGAGCTTTTAAAGGGGACAAATCAGAAATAGATTCTTGTTGCTACAAATCAGAAATAGATTCTTGTTGCTATCAATTTATTCCAGTAATAATCTTAGTTAAGCTGTGCGGTTTTTAATGGCTATGTAAATACGTTTCCTAACAAATATTAGTAAATCACCAGTGTAAATATGTGTCATAGTTATATTAACATATAGCCTAAGTTTTTAAACAAACCAGGAGTAAATGTAAGACATAAGTGCCGGGAGAGTTAGAAGAAAACTTATACGGAAAGACCAATTGCTCGTATATTTAATACGTTTTCTGTCTAATATTTGTTTGTGAATAACTAAATCCGAACTAACTTATTTTATAACTGGTGAGTAGTTGGAACTCCCTAAATTTTCGTAGTTTAAAACCAATTTGAAAGTCGGTATTTATTAAGATTTAAGAGTCAATTATGAAAGAATTATAATTCCATCCTTCGTCCATTCTTCAAACCTACACTATTATTATCCGTATTAGTAGTTAGCGATTATTGGATTATACTAAAATTTGAATTTATTAACGGCAAAAAGTATTTAAAGTATTGTTAACGATTCTTTTACAGTTCCATTTTTAGCAAGGATTGTGAAAATATTACTAAGGAACATTAAGTAACAAGTATTTTTGGTGGATAGGTATAATTTGATGCAAATAAAATTTCAGCCTATAGGTTAAGTAACTTTAAAGATGTACAATGCTTTTATACATTTTATTTGATTTATGTAAGAAAAATTAAATTCATCTATTGTTACAAAATATTCAGTTTCAGTGACAGAACCACATTTGAGTTGAACCTGATACAGTAGAGCGGTAATTGGCCCCTGGGAAATCAAACTTGTATGAGTTTATTGAATTCAAACCTCTGAATACCACCGCGTTGATGGATTGTGTTGGTGGATCGGAGGAGTTCTGGGAATCGCATGTTTAAACTACTCCATGTCGTAAAAGATAATGTTGTCGTGATTTTAAAAAGCATATTTAAAAAGCATTTGAAAGAGCATATTGTTCTTGCTTTTAATCAAGTATAATAATTATCTTTAAAATTCTATAAACTCTACAAACGTTATTTAACCTAACGGAAAGGATAACCTAAGGGAAAGATCAATTGGTGTTCAAACGCTGTTTAGTGTGACGCTAAAGTAAACTTAATAATCTAGTTAAGGGTTCTAAGTACTGTAAGTAATCCAGAAACAACTTTTCCTCAGCTAAATTACATTTATATGTTTTAACGAATATATTCCAAATTAGTCCGTTTAGTCCGTTCCAAACTGTGAAGAGAATGTATTCGCCAAACCCTCAACGCTGGCACATGCCTACTGACGGATGTATAAGTCATAAACATGGGAAGGATATTAAAAATATTTAGTGTACCCTGTTTTCAGTGATTAGCGGAGACTAAAATTATATGAAGGAAAATTATTTATATTATTATAAATTATTATGAAGTTCCAACTTCATATTTAATTGTGACAGTTTCATAGGCAATTATTTTAAATTACTCTACTTGCAATAAAACTGTACCAATTTGAATTGTGTGTAAATGTATCTCCATAAATTATTTATCCGTTTTTGTTTTCATTCATTTTATGTTGTGGAGTGTTTATTTTATTTTTCTGTTACCTTCTCAGTAAAGATTAACATTTTTACTGCTTATGTTAAACAAACGCCATCTGAGAGTACGAGCAAATTGTATATACTGATGCTTGCTCATATGGTCGACAATATTTATAGTGCAATGTGCAATGTTACCCTACAAAAATTGGTTGTAATGAATTGCACACTTTTCTACTAACTTAGCCTACTTACTTCATATTCTACCCAGCTCCAGCAAATAGTCTTCATTTAACCTTATAGGACTATAAATCAAATAAGTTACTCGAATTAAAACATGATCTACCCAATCTATCAATAGCAATGTACTATCGGATGATATAATTTCAACTGTTATTTGATTTATTTAACTATTTATAATATGTAATGTTCATAAATTAATTCTTAGTAGGAGGCACTATTGCTTAAGCATGTGGACTAACTACTTATGCATCGTTATAAATTATAAAGGATTTCCTACAAATTCTAACAACTCTGCTTGATCTATAACTGTGCATTGAAAACCTAACCTAAGTTAAAGCCTTAACCTTTTATAATTATATTAGTTTTGTTTGAATGAAAAATATCTAATATGATACTCTCTATATACGATTGATATTTACAATAAGTTATAAGTAGGTAAAAGTAGAGTGAGAAATTTAAATAATTAATTAAACACACCACAAAAAACACATAAAACCAAAGAATGTAGATAATTAATGATGCAATGTTCTCAATAAAATAAAACTGTTTCTTTACTATATATTTATTGAGTGCAAAGATTTTTAGGTGGTGTTTAAGTTCCTAAACAGATTTTGTAATAACACTTTCGAAAGAAGATTACAAATACAAGCAGTATAATAAAGTTACAGAAGATATGATAAATTTATTCATGCAATTCAACAAAATATATTAATCCTAACGCTGTCCTTTCATCCCAATTCAACAATATATATTAATCCTAACGCTGTCCTTTCATCCCAATTCAACAAAATATATTAATCCTAACGCTGTCCTTTCATCCCAATTCAACAAAATATATTAATCCTAACGCTGTCCTTTCATCCGAGACGGTAAATATGTATCATATAATATTCCGAAGCTACATATATAATCAATAACTACGCGAATCATCAGATGTCAGACTAGTGGTTTACTGTTCCCAAATAGTTTCATAATAATCCATGAAAAGTTGCAAAATGTAAATAATAACAACAACATTAATTAAATGTAATATTTAAGTGAATTATAAACAACTATACTAAAGAAGATATTATTATATATTATTCAGATGTATTAATATGAAAAAGAATCTTTTTCAAAAGACGTGAGCTATAAAATCCAGTAAGCATTTCGAGGGAAAGGAAGTGTCATATCTCAGGCTAAATGTTCTCGGGGAATGGAGTTGCCAAGTATCGGTAACTCTCCACATTTAGACCAAATCTCTTTTCTACTTACTTGTCCCCTTTTATTAAAACACGGGTTGGAGGTATTAATGCCACATATCCATGATTTGTTTACTAAGTATACTGTATTTACTCGCACTGAACCATAATGGCTACTATTAAACTTTCCAAGCTTTTAAATAGACAAGCATAACTCTAAAGCGAGGTTTGTTAAGCTCTAAGAAGATGCCGAAAGCACTGGAATTGATGTACAATTTTACCTGGATTGGTCCATTGGTGTATCGCAAATGGATTAAAGTATCAAATAAGTATGAACCTTTGATACCGCGTATAAGAGAAGGGAACTGAAATCCATCAGCAAGATTACTCGTCATCCCGCCAACCAATATAAAACAAATTATAAAACTTGAATATATTATTATCTAAGGATCTTAACCCGAGCAATTAATGGTCGTATACATACGTCATATGTGATAACTGTATGTGATTCCTCTGAAGATAACTATAATCAAATCAAATTTGTTTCCGTGATTTGTAGCTGTGTATAAAGGTTGTTATTTTTCAAAATTTTCATCCTGAAAGTCACAGGTCACCCTTAAGTATATTTTCTGTCTTTAGGATTAACATACAGAATATTTTTAGCAGAATTGTAGCTGATTATGTGGTAAGAACAGGTTATTGGTACAACAGATAACACTCCCAATAAATCTTCTATCTATATTAATACAATTATTAGTTTTCTCTAGACATACCTTATGTAAATTTTTTGACATTTTTTGGTTGTTTTATGCATTGGAAAAACTTCCTTTTCTGGTTACGAATTTCTTTCTGTGTGTCTGTTGGTCTCATGACAACGATGCTGTGTTGTTCGCGCGTCAGTGAAAATAACTTAGTGATTTAAAAAATATTTTTTCCCGTTGCCATGTTGAGCTGTTAGAAACAACCAGGTAATTTCACTTCATTTTACTATTGGGGATCTGACCCAAAGTCCTTTAATAATAAAACTTCAATATCAAGTCTTTAATAATCGCAATAGTTCATTACAGAGTGCACCAAGTGTTTTTCTAACAAGCATTATTTAGGCAGATGATTTACTTTCACCACAGCAGGAAGGAGTTTCATCTCATTTTACTACTCTCCATCTAAACTACAGTAATGGCGTGGTAGTGAAAGTTTGGACACGAGATACATGCATCCCTGGAGCATGGCATTAAGGCTAAATTTAACTAGGCAATCATTGTGATATAATATAAAGCTGAACTTTGTGTGTTTGTATGTCAATCAATAGCACACAGACTCCAGCAGATATTTCTTGTCACCCCAAAATTGAACAGATTCGAGTTCCTTATGGGCTCTGCCCCCATGGCATTTACAGCTCCCATAATAAGCTTATTGCTCAACCGATTGTTCACTTTGCTCACTTAAGCTAAAGATTTGTTAGGAAGATAGGGAATTTACCAGAGTCAAACGTAGGCGTACTCCCGATCCAAAATACCTTAGTTTCTCTCCTTCATTGACCTTCAAAGTCCCAATGATAACCATCTCGGGAATATACTAGATCGATGAGGCATAGATGTGATAGGAGGTTCTGCAGTGTAATCAAACATTTGCCTTTTCATGTTCCGAAAATCCTTTAAGGCTCTGAACCAGCAACCTACAAATTTCTTTGTCAACCATCACACACCAACTAATTAACTAACTAAGGTGAAATTGTCTGAGATGTTCATAGAGTACCAGTACACCACAATCTTACGTAATTCGAGAACACTTTTGGGATCTGCCCCTACTGACTATAATAATTCACAAGCTAATCTGTTTATTGGTAGACTATCAATATTATCAATGTTAGTAAGTATTTCGTGAACCAATTGAGCTGAAATTGGTAGGAGGATAGATTTTACACTAAACTAAAGGGTTAGATTAAAACAATTAAATAGATCATTTGTATAACCTACACAATAACAAATTACTTCTACTAGTGTTATTAATTTATACTACAATTGCGAGTGAAGCCGGGACAGGCAAAATGTTTTGTAGTGTTAAAAGTTGTTCCCCATGAGACAAATTTGCAAGCTTATATTTTTTTAAGGTTAAATGCAAATTATACATATTTTTATGATTAGATATGGTTATATGGTGTTTATCGCTTATGGTTAAGTTGCAATCACAATTAAAACAGTAAAAGTTACAAACAATTTAAATTATATCTATTTACGATTCCTATACAGACTTTAACTGAGCAGTCGGATAAGCATTCACAAATATTAAAGGGTGAATCCGAAATCTTGGGTGCCGCTTTGAAGATTACTTCTTTGGTTCAAGACATATAAGCCAACTTACTCTCAATATCTTCAACTGTCAGTTCGTTTGTAATTTTTTTAAATAGTTTACAAACGTTGAACGCAGGGGTCGGTGAACGTAGAATATTAATATTCATGATAAATGGGCATCTTAGTGTGTGGACTAATTAAATACACCTTCCGACAATGTAAACACCATGCAGTAGTACGGTATATCAAAGCATTGTTTAGATCTGATTTACAGTTTATAAAGTTATTTTTAATTCAACAAGGTACTCAATAAAGTTTCTCGTCTCTTTGATCACTCATGTGTTATTTTTCGCCAGGTTTGCTTTTGTACGCTTTTGTTCATTTATCCAATTGTTTTTAATACTTCCTTTTGACAGACACTTTTTATTAATAAATATGAACAGAATATTATAATATAAAAATATATAAATCACCACAGTTAGTTATTAACAATCCTAAACATTTCCTTGCAGTAACAAACACAACTTAAAATTGTATTTTGTATATATTTATATGATGTCTTTATTTACACGTATATCACCATTTTGAATATGGATGAAATTAATTTTACTAGAATAATAATTCATTTAAAATTATAGATAGACACGAAATTACCTAAGAAATATAATAAATTTAAGTAAAAGAAAAATATCAACGAAAATAATTGCGTGGTTCACCAATTTGCGGCAGTATTGCGAAAACATGACAGTATATATCTTCTCTCATTTGTTTTAAGATCAAAATATTTTCCATACATGGTTTTACAATTTACATTTTATACGCATAAGAAATAGTATTTTTTTCACATTGGCTTACAAATAACGTAATAGTTTTTACCAGTATTAGTCCATAAACACAGAAAACCAGTCCATATCCTGCGGAACGTGAGAACTTAGGATAATTCTACCTGTCATCTTCGTAGATAACTTCCTTTACCTTATTACGTATTCAAGGTTGATCATTTAAACTAAAACAACTGTGTATAATACATATCGTAACATTAAGCTATAAGGTATATTTTTTTATAATGTCACGCTCGAAATTTCAGGGAGAACGAAAATCCTGACGTTTCGAGCACTTGCATTGGTAAAAGTTGTAATAGATACATTTTATATTGCAAATTTAACTCATCTAAAATGTATTGCTTTTTACCGTAAGATTTAGTACCAATGTTTGTGTTAAATTATTTACACTAGCTGTGTACCCGTATTTCGTACGGATTGTATATAAATGGTAGGTTAACTAAAGCAAATAACAATCCACATGATTTTACAATATTAAAATTACATTTAACACGTTTAATGTACAATTAAATCGAAGTTAATGAAATATACTGCCAGATAGTTCGGGTACTGTTGCTAAGTCGAGGAACTCTGTCGGGTAGTAAACGGCGTGAGGTTTGCGACTCCAAATTGGCACACGTAACACTTTGGATTCACTTTTAGTAATAAAAGAAATATAAAATCGGGGGAGGGGTGTAAAAATATAAAATCGGGGGAGGAGGCAAAAAATAAAATGGAGCGGACATAAAATAAAAACATTAAATCGAAGAGGGGGGGAGCGCACAGAGATCCCCAATACCCCCTACTCTTGCCAATCGAAAAAAGAGTTTGAGTTGCCATTCAAGTAGTTTTTTATTTCCATAATGAACACGTCTTTATGCCTTTCAAGTATGTTTACATATAAGCTATTATGGTAGAATGTTGATGGAGTGGTGGTGGGAGAATGTGGTGGGGGAAGGTGGTGGAGGGACTGACACGTGCGCTCAGGTCTGTGAGAATTCCTGGAACTGTAATGCTGTCACGCGGTGTCTCAAATTGAAAAAAAAAATATCGGGAAGGTTGGAGCGGACATAAAATAAAAACATTAAATCGAAGGGGGCGGAGCGCGCAGAGTTCCCCAATATCCCCTACTCTTGCCTATCGAAAAAATAGTTGCCATTCAAGTAGGTTTTTATTTCCATTATGCGAGTTGCCATTCAAGTAGGTTTTTTATTTACATAACGATAAACAGCTATTTACAATATTTTAAGTTAAGAAAATCAAACATAAACCCGTCCCTGAGCGTCACCGACAGACAGACAAACAGACAGACATACAGAAATTGAGATAGATGCGTTTCTGCTTTCCTATGGTATGAAACGTATAAATATGCAACAATTTCATAATTCCAAGCAATGTACAGAAAATGCTCTAATTTTATTTGTATAGATTTCAATTGAAATCCAAAAATATTTTTGTAATTTAAAAAGTGATAATCTTTTTAAAATTATTTATTTTTTAGAATTCAGGATGTTGGTGAAATAATTAGAGTTTCCCTGAACCGAAATCAGTAGCTTTAGCAGTGTTCCACCTGACTGCATATAAATCAAGACCTAGGGACATTAATCGACGTTGACGTAGTTAGTACGCGAATTGAAAATGAGGATATCAATTACCAGATTTATGTGTAGGTTTAAATTAAAATATTAAAGTCTGATTATGAAGATATTAATTTCCTTTGGAAATTGTAGATTGGAAATAAAATAAACGGTATCAGAAAACTGACACATATTCTCCCTTTTAGCCAAATTTTAATGCCAATTATTTTTATGTACTAAATATAGAATATGAAGTACAGATAAATGTACAAAAAATTGTCCAAAATAGTTGTTTTCAGAAATATCCACCCAAATCCCTTTTTGAGAGGCACTATAGAGTCCGTTGCCACACACAGTGGTTTTGAGAGGGGAAATGCCCCCTTGTCCCCCCCAGGGTTAAATGGCAACATATTTCGAACATCCTCTGTTGGTCAATGCTAACTTGACCTGCATATCAAGTTTTAATGAAATTGATCAGTAAATAAGAGAGAAATAGTTATTTTTGTATTCCCCATAAGAATAACATTGGACAACGTACTGCGTTTACCGCTAAATGAAAATTTCAATTTTCACAGCAACTAGCAATCGTAGAATAGTATTTAAAAATACCAATTTATTTCGTTTTTTGAGCTCTTTTTAATGGTGAATAGTCATATTTTTTAACATTTATGATTTTTTATGAAAAATCCAAAAAACTTAATTTTGGATGTTTTAAGTCCTGTAATTTCTGAACCTGATTTTTTCCAGAAATGCGGGTGGTGTCATTTTGTTGGAAACCTAAAGCTCTATAAACCACTAAAGTTTAATCAAAATCGTTAGAGCCGTTTTTGAGAAATTTGGATTTTACATGTTTTTTGGCGATTTTGGGGGGATAACTACCCTTTAAAATCAAAAATTCAAAAAAATAAAAAAAAAGCCTGGAGATATCGAGGATTAGTACCTACATACAAAATTTCATAAATATCGGTCCATTGGTTAGGGCTCTAGCTCTGTACACATCCACACAGACAGACACACACACACACACACACACACACACACACACACACACACACACACACACACACACACACACACACACACACACACACACACACACACACACACACAGACATCACGTAAAAACCACTTTTTTGGGTTCAGGGAGCACCAAAACGAATATTTCCACTAACAACTCAAATTCGAAAATTCTGACGAAAAAAATACTTCCTCCATATACTACATATAGGGGGAGAAAGTAAAAGCAAAGTTATTTTGACTCAGATTGAAATCTGAAATAATTTTAACGGGCTTACCTTGTAACATGTTCACGTTGATATCTGAAACTAGCTGCAAGTTAAACATTAAGAAGCAAAAGCATAGTGCTTGTAAATGGTCAGATTGTTTTCGTTTATTAGTTAAAAAAATATATATTCTCTTAATTTGCTAAAAGCTTGTAGAACACCTCCTACACAGTATGGCCAATTTCGAGTGCTGCACTTATATATTTAATTTATATAACTGCACTATATAATAGCCTAGCAAATGGTCCATCAGATCTTATGCAAACTTCTACAGACGATGGTAATTGGGCAACTGAGTAGAGTACACATTCATTGTAGTATGTAGTTCCTGTTTAATTAATTCAGATATTTCCGTTTTGAAATTATACACTTTAATATATTAATACTATATCAATATTATTCTAATCTTACGGCTTTGATGATTATTGGTCTGATTCCCATCCGGTGATATTACAACTCGGGTACTACTTGAACTCGTCTGGAACAAATCCAAACTAAATAATACATGGTAAATTAATTATTTTATATATTTAAACATCTTTAGTTACATTTGAAATCATTTAAACAAGAAAATAGAGGTTATACAAATCTAGCAACAATGTGCTTTTTGAGAAAAATTGTACATGAAATTATTATGAACATTCACAATTGGTTATTACACATTTACATAATTTTTAATCTGAAATTAGCAAAACTTGATTATACAAAACAACAATCATATATCTGGTAGGGCCTAATAATATTATTTACAAAGAAATACACACAAATTCATTTAAATATAATAAAGTAGATTTGAAACTTACTATGTCAACGAGAATTAATTTATGTTGGGAATCAGCCATCTAATGATCTAATTTAGTCTAACTGAGTTTAATGACCTTTACAACAGCTGTTTCTTCAGTTCAGTCAAAAGGTAAAATTAAATACTTATAACTAATTAACTAAGAATGAAGCAGTTATATGAACTAATTATACATTCGAATTTGATTTGAATTAGTTTTACCTCAAATAAATGTTACTTCTAAAATAATGAAATTTATCATAAAAAATCAGTACAAGCTAGACTCAATTGTAAGTGTTAAACCGCAATTATAAATCTTAAATCAGTTATGAAAAAGTTTATCATAAATATAAAATAGTTTGTAGCTCACTTACGCAATGAACAATTTTCAAAAGAGGGTTTATTTTTAATTTATTTTATATTTTATAACAAAATATTTTCAAGAAAGCATTAATCAAGCTGATTTTTAATGTTAGGGATTTTTTTCGGTGAACTAAGCTCCATTAAACAAAAAAGGGTTATTTCTAAATTAGTTTCTAAACGAAAAGTTTAAACAACCAAATAAACATATCCACAATTCACACCTTTAACCTCCTCCATTTTAAGAGGTCAGTTACAAACATATTATACTCCCACTACGAAACGTCAGGTAACATGATACATAATGCTAAATAACCAATCCTAACTAGTTACAGTTTTACAAAATGTAGGGCTAAATATAAATCTAACTCTTATACAAATGATCACGTTTAATCATTATCTTTATAAGCTTAGCCTCCGGGTGAGTTAGTGATCAATGACCGAGTTTCCGGAGGTTCGTTGTCAAAGGGATGAAATTAGTGCATGAGCGTCCACCAGCACAGCTCTCGCTTAGGTGTGCACAAGAATCATCGTGGACACGCATTCACATACGCATAAAGTATACCCTTTCATACTATAATACCTTATAAGTTCGTATGAAAATAAATTGGTTTGAATATCGCTGTAATTAAACAAGTATTATTTACTTAAACAAGTATTATTTAAGTAATGTTTAAATAGATTCATCATTTAGTTTATAGCCTCACAGCAAAACCGTGAAATGCTTAATTTATTTTTTCTTGTTATATTACTAATATATAATACAAACCAACATAAGTAGGCTATGTAGAAAAGTATATTTTGATTTTTTTATAATTACTTAGGAAATACCACTATTGAAAAAAATACACATAAGTGTGAGATGCTTTCGTTTAAGTTTATTAAATTGTAAGCATTAATTTGAATATCGAATTAATTTCTCATGATGCCACTACATATAAATATTTAAAGCTTAAGAGCGGAAAGGGGCGGTAACTGTGATTTGCCCTAGAAACGTTCAGGCCAGGGCAGAACGTATGGTGAGCCTTCATTAATAGAGTTTTAGAAACAGAAGTCAAAAGTAAAATTTTTGTAGACTGATAAAACAATCCGTAACTCATTGAGAACTCCCCCAATTTTGGGATTCTTGTCAAAACATCCTCCGGGATTTCCAGACAGAAAATGAATTAATTCCTGTAATGTTACCTTTCCTGTTATGTTTTTTTTTGTTGCCATAGAACAAGTACTTGAATGCACCTGTTGATAATACACATAATATTTGTGTATTTCTGCTATTTTTAATATAAATAAATTTTTTAATTGTGAGAAAGTTTCTTTTATCATTTTGTCATTGAGTGATCAACTTTTGAAATCTCAGTTTAATTCCTGGGACGTCCACGATAATTTTAGCACTTAAAGCCTTGTTCAAAAAGGTATAGTACATTTTATACCAAACCCCTCTTTGGCATAATCGTGCAAAGTAAATGTGTGATGTTAAATGTATATTTTTTATCAGCCTAAGGATTATCCTAACGTAAAATATGCTTTTATGGTGTTTCATTCACCCGATATGAAAAACGTTCCTGGAAAACGTCAAAGCCAAGCAAATGATCGTTGGACTCACTGCATGCAAAACAATAAATAAACAAACTATAAAGTATACTAAAATGGATATAAATATTAATCTAGTTTCAATATGCAACATTTGGCAGTACAGAGAATACGTTTATGTGGTACATTTTTCATACCGTGAACAAACATTCAAAAGCTGTTTTAATTTCCACACATTTTAAATTGGATGTATAATGTGATTATGGTTTACTAAACCACTATCTTGCATGAAACCCGGCTTTATTAAATGGTTCAATTTAGTTGTGACTGATCAGTCACACCGATGCTCTTTGACAAAGAGATGGACTTTCAAGTGTAATTAAGTGCATACATCTGTCACAATAGCCCTTTATCGCCACGTTCGCACTTTCAACATCACATTGGTTAACTAAAAGCTGGAACAATACCAATAACATACAGAAAAGATAAAATAATAAAAATAATAATACAAATCAGAAACAGCTTCTTTATAGAGAAAGTCACACCACAATGCGCGTTTATTACGACTGAGTACGCAAGGTGTGGAAGGTCTACAACAGAAGTAGCAAACGTCCAATTATTATTGTAACCGTAATATGCTCTTTAGTAAAGTATAACCATAACTTCTAGGTTACATACAACCTATTTATTAATTTTCAGTCTATTTGGCGAGTCGTTCTGATCCGTCCCGAGTTTATGAGCTGTGCATTAGGTGGTGATTTGCACGTAATATGGTTAAAACTGGATGATAAGTGTGTTCGCTTTCCATAAAACACAAATCAATAACTAATAGTTTTAAAACTAACAATCGATAAATCTGATCAATTTCCTGAATTGAAGGACGATACTCACAGTAATACATCAATAAAATAACCCAGCATCAATAAAAGCAACACATGCACGTTGTGGAAACGTGATTCCAGCAATGCTCTTCCCGCTTCCGGTACCGCTGCTGCATCCGCTTCCTGCCGCAGTGGAGGCAATTTATTTCCAACATTCATTACGATTGGAATTAGTTTTTTTAAATATACCTGGTTATTTTTTTAACAGTACATAATGAATGGAGTACTCATTGCTATGTTGTTTCATAACTACAGGCCGTGTTCGATAGTGTTTTGATTGTGATATAGAGGATGAGTTTTAAATGAGTGATGTTGCTTAAGATTTTAAAAGTATCAATATAAAGATAAATAAGGGTGACATTTAAAACAGGTTGGGGTATTGGTTTCAGCGTAGAAAATAGTTGAAAACGATGCGTTACAACCCCACCTTTATGTTTTAAAAATTCTGAATTGCTGTGGAATTGCAGTGGTGTTTGGTTTGTTTGCAGTGTGATCTGTTTAGGTTACGTCGCTGGATCTTTAGCATTCAAGGAAAATTATATACTGACTAGCCTATTTTGAATACCTTTATGGCCAGATAAAACTTTTGAATATTTGAAAACATTATTTCATTGCAAAATGGCGGATCCAATTTGGTTGCCGAAAATGTTTTTTTCAAAATAAAGTAAATGCCACTCAACAATGATTGGAAGCTGATCATTGTCATTATCTTATGTCATTATGAGAATAGTGACATGTTTCAAGATCTGGGCATTTCAAACTTACATCAACTTTTTTTGTTAACACCATTAATTTGATTCCAAATAATGATTTAGAAAAATAGATTGCGGCTTTGTAACCACCGTCAAAATGTAGTTAGTTATACATGATGGGTCACAGTCTTACTTTTACATTTGAAAAACTAAATTTGAATCTAATATGGCGGATCCAAGCCGAAAATATAAACTTAGTCTAAATAAAGTATAAGTTAATCAACAATGATAAGCGGTGGTCAGGCAACCTGATAGCTTAAGAAATGTGAAAAAAGTGGGGAATGGGCTCATTTTAAACTCACCCTCTGTAAATCATGCTTTTGTGATTAAATTAGAAAGCTTTAATATGCCAATTGTTTGTTATAAATTATAGAAGTATATGGGATTTTTGTAGGTTGAAAATGGGGATATAACTACCATTTACCATCGTCCTCTTCTGCGCAGTCATCAAGACTGGGGCGTCGTCATCTCAGGAAAACATTCTTCACTTCCCTCCTGAAGGGAAAGAAAGTTGTGCCAGGTTTGGTTTTTTTAGGACTAGATTACCGTTATGATCTTCAAAGAATTCTGTTAAATTATAGTATGGTTTATTAATGAGGTATATTTTAGTTTTATCAAATAAAATAATTACTTTCTGGCTAATGCCAAAGTCTCAGACTCCACCTTAGATTTGAATTTAGCAGACGGTGGTGTTGAGAAATTGTGAGTGGGGTTGTTGTACAGTGTATTTTATTACAAATTTTACTTAGCACCAATTTATGGTTGCAATATTTCTCAGTAGCAACTCTTTGACTTATGTCAATATCTTAGATCCCATCTCAGGTGCAGGCTTAGAAATCCACAGTTTTGCTTTGACACCAAGTGGTCAATACTGCTGTGATAGAAACTGGGTCAGTATTGTTTAGTTTAACTGTTTTAAGACACAGTCATGCGCCATTGGTTGGTGAAGTACGATATTCCTCAGTAGCAACTCTCTGACGAAAGTCAACGTCTCAGGTGCGGGTCCTGTAGACCATGGTATTGCTTTGACACCAAGTGGTCAATACTGCTGTGATAGAAACTGGGTCAGTATTGTTTAGTTTAACTATTTTAAGACACAGTCATGCGCCATTGGTTGGTGAAGTACGATATTCCTCAGTAGCAACTCTCTGACGAAAGTCAACGTCTCAGGTGCGGGTCCTGTAGACCATGGTATTGCTTTGACACCAAGTGGTCAATACTGCTGTGATAAGAAACTGGGTCAGTATTGTTTAGTTTAACTATTTTAAGACACAGTCGTGCGCCATTGGTTGGTGAAGTACGATATTCCTCAGTAGCAACTCTCTGACGAAAGTCAACGTCTCAGGTGCGGGTCCTGTAGACCATGGTATTGCTTTGACACAAAGTGGTCAATACTGCTGTGATAGAAACTGGGTCAGTATTGTTTAGTTTAACTATTTGAAGACACAGTCATGCGCCATTGGTTGGTGAAGTACGATATTCCTCAGTAGCAACTCTCTGACGAAAGTCAACGTCTCAGGTGCGGGTCCTGTAGACCATGGTATTGCTTTGACACCAAGTGGTCAATACTGCTGTGATAAGAATCTGGGTCAATATTGTTTAGTTTAACGTATTTTAAGACATAGTCATGCGCTATTGTTTGGTGAACTACGATATTCCTCAGTAGCAACTCTCTGACTAAAGTCAACGTCTCAGGTGCGGGTCCTGTAGACAATGGTATTTTTAACACTTAACACGAATTAATTGGCATTCCTTGTACAGTCAAGCAAAGAAAATGTCTTGTTTATTTTTAATATTAAAATAAGAAATTCACAAATTAAAAGCATGTTGACCTGACATTTTAATATATTTGTACGAAGTGCCGATATTAGAAAATATACTAAAGGGTTACTATAAGAAATATAACATTGAGCTGCCCTTAAACTCCTGGCAGTAAGGGAAGTGTATGTTACCAGGAACAAAAAGGGAAAAAGGTATATTAAAAGCCAACGTATATGGCTTCTAAGTATTTCTCTTTTACTAAGGTTTTAAGTGTTAGAGAAAGGAGTCTTGAATCAGTATTCTTCTTGCAAATTTGAACCAGTTCTACTTAGTTAACCTTGTCAAAGACCATAACATTTGGGGTTACCAAAAATGAAAGAAAAACAAAAACAACAAAACAGAGTGTAGGTGATTTTTACAAATAACAGAAAACAAATTGTTTGAATTTCAAAACTGTATACACACAAAAGGGAATACAACGCTGTCAAAACATTGCAAAGTTTACCCGCGGTAAACACCAATTTTGGTTGGCAGCCTTGAATATAATCCTGCAGGTGGTGTGATCGGCTTTAGATAATTGCATGTCACCATAATACAACGTAATCATACGTTATGTAACACAGCGACGTTATGTTAATCATCACTGCCTTTCAGACATGGACATTGCCTCTCCTTAACATTAAACTGAACATTAAACATTAAACATTAAACATTAAACTGAGTACTTAGTAATAAAAAGCTTTTATATTGAATTTGTTTTAAATCAATGCAATTTGAGAAATTTTTAAAGTACAATTAAATTTCACGGGCATAGGCACGGGTCTGCGTAGTAGCCGAGCAGGTCACCACTAATGTATTTAGAGTGGCATTCAAATAAAAATATAATGTTTTGCTCAATTATATTATGAAATACAGAAACAGATATAATTATTAAATTTCCAACATCTATTTGAGGGGCTCTAACAATAAATTACTCTGGGCTACTCACATTAAACGCAAAATTGTGATCTGGGGACTAAATTATAAAAGTGGGACAACCAAAGAGACATGTCCGATTTGGGTACACAAACTATTTGCCGACACCTGAGACCTTTAAACTGGCAAATTGACGGTTCTGTGCCACGTAACAGGATTGGTACAACGAAGAGTGACCGACGTAGCTGAGGGACACTCTCGGCAACACTAAATCCTCATAGTCTCAGTGGAGTAGTGACCTGAGAGCACATTTTTGTACAGTAAAAAGAGTGTAGTTAAATTGCAGCAAACATTTGAGGCGTAAATACAAGTATAATAGTTGCATTGCCAATAATGAACTAAATTATTATTATCAGTACTAAATATTATTTTATTTGTTTATTCAATTTTCCTGTTCACAATAATATGTACTGGAGACATTCTGTGTGAGTGTATTTTTGGTAGAATGATTTTAACGTGTTAAGTCGGTTAGCTAATGTTTCCTATGCGTTAGTAACCGCAGGTAACGATTACTCTTTGTTCTAAGTTAACTTAACTTTGATTTATTTAAATAAACCAATAGCTACCGTGACGTTCATCACCTTTAATGATTATTGAATTTGTTAACACAATGAGGTAATACAATTTTTGTTGGCAATACGTTTTCTCCCTCTTTTAAACTTATTTGGGAGATTAATTTCTGGAAATACCATAAAAAAGGCAGATAAGTAAATTTATGACAAGTTTACCAAACACAGCGTTCAACACGATCAACAATATAAGGATTTATGTATTTAAAACTCTTTGATTTGGAAAGATTATTCAGCCTCTTCAAATTTTATTGCATTCATTGAACATTAATACCTAGTGAAATGTGAGTTAAAATTCACAGTAGCAAAACTCGGGTTTCCTTGTATTCTAAGAGTTATAAATATTGTGTAAAATAATTTGTAGTCAGTAACATGTCAAAGCGATGGAAACAGTTAATATCCATTGAATAAATGTTGAGATAAAACCTGCCCCCTGTCCCAGGGCTGTTGCCCTTTACCTGTTGAAATAAAGGTTTTTTAATTTAATTCCATATCCAATGTTAATTACAGTTTTACAAAGTTTAACACTGGACCCAGATGTCATTTACTATTATAAGTATGCTTTGTAAGGAACCACTCGACTTTAGATAGTAACAAGGCAAAGGATTCATTCCCTAATAAATCGGTATGAAATGAAAATGACGTTTAATACGTTGACCAACATACAAGAAACATCCCTTCCTTTGCAAAAAACCCTTAACTTAACATATTGAAAATAAAAAAGGTTCTGTATGAATGCTTATTCATTGGTTAACAATGGGCAGTAGGATATAACCATAACTGTGGTAAAGTAAAAAATAAATATAAGTGCACAGATTGTTATTATAGGCAATTTACTAATGCGTATATTAGGCTCATTAGTGTTCACTCGCTCTCTCTCCTGTTAGCAGCTTGTTTAAAAAAGATTAATTCGATTAAAAGCTAAAAAATGAATTTTTGCCTAATGTAACAGTGTAATGTTCATTTTTTTATATATAACTGAACAAGAATAACACATAAATTTTGTATGTTAGATAAAATTACCACTTTGGTTTCTTCAAAATCTTCTTGAATTCGGAGTATTAAAAGAACCAAAAAGGTGCCGTATCATATTTATATGTTTACAAAATAATAGTATTAAATATTGAAATATAATTAAATGTAGTATAATTATGCATATCACTTTGTCGTCAATAAATTTGAAGACCGATAAATGATTCGATAATGAACCAATATTTTCATCCATTTTGAAGTTGCAGAAAGTGTGTAATCTGACTTAAGGTTTAGTTTTAGAGACTTATTTGACAAATCAAATTAATATGTTTCTGTTAATAAACCAAATATTTAGTTGATATTTTCTTATATTACAGGGGTTAGCATTAATTCCATTGTAAGTCTGTAAGTTACTGGACATATAGGCCTAGTGACGCCAACGCCGTGCGTTACTGCCTTTGTTGCGCTTGACATCTTAACGACAACGCCACGTGGATGCGGGCGGCTTAAGATTTTATTTGTCAAGGTGGGTGGATTCGCCTTTTTTATTGTTTTGTTGTTTATTATTGCAATACTTGTTTTTAATTCTCCGTTAAGACCGAGTATTTTCAAAACTGTAGGGAGCCCCTTAAATGGTCTCTTTTGACTCAAAGCTAGTTAAAGCTGATGCAGTTTTTTTAGTTTGTTGGAATTTTAGTTTTAAATGTTTTATTGCTCGTGAAACTGGACAGGGGTAGTTGAAGTATAGATTAGAACATTAGAACGTTGCCCCATGATCTTTTTAACCAGATTTATCGTTATATGTTTCCCAGGTTAATTAAGGACAGTAAAATGAACTTTCCTTGAGAGGGAATAGCCAAACCGTTTCCCTACTTTGAGTTCAGCTGAAATAATTTTATTTTACTTAACATATATATATATATATATATATATATATATATATATATATATATATATATATATATATATATATATATATATATATAACTGGCACAGTGTACCCTTTTTACACTGACTTACCCTAAAAGCTAAAATCTCACATAAAATATATACGTGACCTTAAAGGCTTTTACTTTTCACCTCCTTTTTGTAATTGATCGGACGTTTGTCGTAAGTCTCCAAAATATATATTTTATTATAGGTTAGACATAATTTATGATAATCAATAGATACATTTTTGAACTAATGTAAGCGAGATTATTTGTAATATAATACAGTCTTGTCAAAATGAATTATTATAAATCTCATAAATAGGGGTTCCACTATCTTACCACGAAAACTAATTACGATTAAAAGCTAATTTTTATTTACTGAATACATTTAATACTAGTTTAGCTTATTCTTTACCATATTAATAAAACAAGAGGTATTGAATTTAATACAGCACGTGCAATTAATAACAACGTAAAATACATACAGATGTTATTTTAATAGAATAAAACTATAAGAAGTGTTGCTTGATTTACCTGTGTTATTGGTAGTGGAGTAATGAGGTTTAAAAGTACTTGTTTGCGAAATTTTCCGTTTTACCGCAAACTCGTAATGTAGCAATATCCTAAGCTAAAAATGCACAAACTTCATTTTACTTGCTACTGCTTAGAGACTTTTAAACTATTAGGGGATCATGATTCATATGCAAGTGTTATAGAATTGGTCAATTCAATGAATAAGCCTCTATGTATTTTTTTGTAAAAAAAGCTGAATGTTTTGGAAATACAAATTAAACTTTTGCATGAAACCGGTATTAACAGGTAGGCACAAATAAGCAATGGGCAAGAGTAGATGAATAACTGAATAGTGATTAATGCGGACTACAGCCCTTCATCCCCCCCCCCATCACAAAACCTAGCATAATACATCGTCGGTTGCTTTACATATTAAAATAAAAAAATATAAGCCAAATCCAACCTTTCTCTGGTACTTAAATGACTGTCTCTTGTAAACAATGTTTGATTTGTGCAACTGCTGGTTGATAACATGACAACAGTTTTCGTATTACTTTATGCCAATTTGGACTGTTAGTTAGCATAAACTTAAAGAAAACATACATATTTTTGATTAAATAAACCAAACTCCTCGGTTAAATTAACATAAACATCGGTATTTTGTTGTGCATATACAAAACTTTTAAGGTTTGCTAAGACAACCTTAAAGTGATTTTCCGAGTTCAGTTAGCAAGTGTAACAGAATACTAATAGCACTTGGAAGTTCAATGCATGTATAAATAAATGTACGGCAATGTCTTCTTCATTGCTTGAAAACATATGCATTACAAAAATAGCGGAACACTAATCGGGTGATCTAACACTAGTCTAATTGTTAAATTGTTGTTACATTTATAGTTAAATTTATTGTTTTTATTTGGTTAGGATGTCATTGCTAACTATCTTATAATCATATTCTCAGTAGCTCTTTTTCTCGTCTCTAATTTCAAATTTTGCATGAATTCTTCTAGCAATCTGTCTGGTAATTTTTATTTTGTTTTTGCTGTTGTTATTTATTCGTTCTAATTATTCAAATATTTATTTAAACGTTTTATTTTCTTAGTATCGTTTAGAAATACGATGCCATGTGTGATAGTAGTGTTTACTGAATATGATACATTTTCAAACTCACAAATCTACCGTTAGCCTAGCCTATATTTTTCATCTCCAAGCGAAAATCACAGTGAATATGAACTTTCTTTGATGTTATTTCTAAGTTCTCTTGTAACCACTTGTAAAAAGGATCTTTCCGTTATAATAAATTAAATGAAATTAAACACTTTCATAAACTATTTTTATTTTTAATATACTTTTGAAGACTTATACCTTATTGTACTTTTTGTATTACTACTAAGTTATTTAATACACCTCAAAGTGCTCCTATGGTGAATTTGAGTTATTTATCTCATTATAGAAACATAAATTCACCATAGGCATTTAGTGTTGTTTTTCAAGATTTAAGATTCAAGATTTAGTTGTCATTAAATATATCCAAAAATACAAACATTGTTTATGGCCTTTATCACGTGGAATAACCTTGATTGGATCTAAAATAATAAATAACGTTAGAAATACGGATAAAATAGTTAATACACTCCACATTGCAATCGGCTTAGAGTAGTGACACTTTTGAAAATAAGTCCACAATTCACCAACTCTATTCTAATCATTTGTCTATGTGTTTATTTTTTTATTTATTTGGACTTTACCTATCGCTTCTAGTGTTTAAAACTACACTACGTTTCGGGAGGTAAGGAAACTCCTCCCGTTATCAAGTGAACCCTACTTACTTTGTCTATGTGTGACTCAGTTAAGGTCACTTGAGCTTTATTGAAGTATTAACCATTCATACTATATAACAGTTTTTTAGTTGTATACTGAATTTATCAACAAGCATTTTAACATGTGAATAAATAAAATGAATTATACGAAAGAAGAAGACAATTATTTCTGAAGTACAATAAATATTCCGAGGATTTACCTGGTTGTCCACTCAAATCGTGTGCTTGTAAGTGGCAAAATATTCTGTCATATTATGCAGCAAGTGATAGAAAGCGTAACTTGAAATGATTGAAGATAAAGTAAGCACTTCATTGTAACAAAGACATTTGCTTCAGCTAATGTATCCATTGTCTGGTGAAGAGCCGCATGAAAGAACAGAGATATAACCTAAACATCTCTCCTTTACAACCTCATTTACTTTGCTAAACAATCAGGTTGTAGTCGTACTCAAACAAACGTTTATTCCGGGTACGCAAATCTCTAACTTTGTCTCCTATTTTTCCAAATGTATATGGAAGTTTTGAATGGAATCATATTATTATTCAGTAGCTAAATCCAAAAAGTGTTTTCAGTTACGATTTTATTAACAAACTTTATTAATTAAAATGAATTTCGCCTTCGGGTTGCCGAACAAATTACCAAATCGTTGGGTTGGATTGGCTGCGAGGAAAAATATATTGGCCACGCAGGTGGCAGTTAGGTTATTTATGACTAATAAATAACTTAACTGTTATTTATTAGTCATTTGTATGATTGGGTCTCTACTGCTAGAATTAAGAAAATGAAAAAATGATATGTAAAAATTAAAAATAATAATTTATATCTTGAAATGAATTTGATTGCATCTTTATTAGACACACTAGGCTTGGTAGTGTGCGTACGAACAATGGACGACGTATTGAGATTCAGATAGTTAGGGAACAGAGGTAACTTCCCGTATTGCATCAAATAGGTGTCTAGTCACAGCGCAGTAAGAACGCGAGAAAAGGGCTACACAATATGTAAAATGTTTACATTGAACTATTTACGGGGTGTTGGTAAAGTACTAGTTAATACGCGTAAAGTTCTCCCGTAAGAAAACATGAATAACGCTGGTCCCGGTTACTTAAGTAGTCGATAGGTCATAGCAGAGGCACTAGTGTGACCTGAAAACGATGACAACAGACCTTGGCCAGAAAGTTACATGAAGATTTACTTTTAGCGAATTTCCCCTATAGGGAAGAAGCTATTACCGTAGGTCTCATGGTAAGACTTAAGCCCGAGACCACGATAACTTTTCATTTTGACGTCCCCAGATGCCAAAACCACCATTCGTTCAAATTTGTATATATGTATATATATATATATATATATATATATATATATATATATATGTGTGTGTCCGTAAGCACGATAACTCTCGTTAAAAAGGTCCGATCTTAATGAAATTTGGTACAAATGTGTAAAGTACCATTTATTTGAACGAGTTCGAAAACCAGATGAATCACATCATTCGAAGGGGGGGTTTTGTACCCCAAAAATGGTTTTTTTGGGGGTTTTCACATGTAATGTTTTATTTAAATCAAATTTTAATTCACACCATTGAATTCAGCTCAAAAAACAAACAATTTGGTATTTTGATCATTGCTCTACGTCAATTGGTCACTAAGATATTGAAAGTGCTAAACACAGTACGTTGTCTAATGTTATTCTTATAGAGAAAAAGAAAAATTGTATATCTCGCTTATTTATGAACATAAACTGACGAAATTTGGTATATGACTTCATCTGGTTGTGGTTTATTGTTGTTTGCACAAAAAAACAATTTTTCGCCTATGGTTCCTGGCACAGCAAACCTAGGTTCTTGGTCCCCATGTTATTCTTATGTAAAATACTTAAAATGTTATATATTGCTTATTTACGAATGTATATGGATGAAATTTGGTATGTGACTTCACTAACATGATTTCTATTGATATTTGCATAAAAACCCATTATTTTGTGTTCCTTGTTGCAGAAAACCTGCGTACCCATCCCCAATGTTATTCTTATGGAGAAAAATTAATATTTTAAATATCGCTTATTTGTGAATATATTTCTTATGAATCCTGTTAAGTGTTTTAATGTGTTATGTTATATATTCATTGGAAATTCGCTGAGTATGCAGGTTTGCTGTGACGGGAGCATTTTACTTTATTATGTTTATAGTAGGCAACATATATTTAGTTTCTTTAAAAAAATGAGTGACAGTGGAAAAAAAGGCTTAAGTTGTTTAGTTGTAAATTTCACTAGTATTTTTGGAAACATCCAAATATGAGTTACAACGTAAAAACATGTTCTGTTATTAAATATTGGAGTTTATAATGAAGAATGTTTTATTTTACTAGAAATGGTTATAAAAACGGTTATTAAAACAAAAAATAAAGGACGTTACAAAGAAGGTTTAATCTCGGTTTAAAATGCTGACTTCCAAAGTAAGGGGTAACTTGGTAGATTCTCCCAATCAGTGGCGGAAATAGGTATCATCCTCCCACCTGAGCCCACGAATGCCTCACTGAATTCCAAATAGGCTAAAAGTAATATAACTTACGAAGCTAACAACAACGTATGAAGGAGGAAAATTATGTTTAATAAAACTATGGTTCAAAGAATTATTGAAACTTGACAGCAAGTTGTGATTTGTATAACATTTATATGAAATACTAGTAGCCACAAGAAGTATTAAATAATGAGTATTTAAATTGTAGGACTAATGGTTATTCTTATACATTTTCAGTAGACAATACGACTGTCCTTTAGTATTAAAACGAGTTGCTAGAAAATAAATTAATTGCGGTTATGCCACTGAAATGTATTACTTTAAAATTGAATATATTCGTTTATTTTTAAACAATAAATGCTACATACAATAGGTCATAATTATCTTTATAAAACAATACATTTTTAACGGTTAAACATTTCCTTACTAAGGAAACTCTGAGAATAAATTAAAGGAAACGAACCGATCGCGAAGCAAGGCGAAGGGAGACATACGATTGACATTAAGTGTCAAGTTGCTTGTAACTGTTTCCGTCCGAGTCTTGTTGAAGTTTGTAAATGGTGGATATATTCCTAGACCACCATTCAATTCTTCAATTGAAAGTTCTTGAATTCCTATGGTTTTGACTAAAATACTTAAAAATGCTAGTTGTGGATAACATTTGCCTTTGGAGATTAATAAAAATAACACGCAAAGTTTAACTAACGTGATTTAACCAAACAACTATTGAAGTAAACTCTTGTTAACAATCACTAATCGTCGTTGGCCACAAATCATAAAAGATTTTCCCTTATTCTAATTATTAAGTAATTGATTAACTATTAAATAAAAAAATAAATATCAGAAGACATACATTTCTGTGTTTATATTAATAAAAGCTGTAATTCAAATTTTCACACCTATGTTTAAAGTAATTGAAAAATTACATAACCTAAACACATAACTCATTTTACAGTCAAATAATGTTTGTGTTTAAAATGTTAACTACCTTCAGAACGTTTTATACAAACCATACAATATGTCTGCGTGCTTATCCTGGATTACCATATAAATGTTCTCCACGATCAGGACAGTAGTGTTCAGGCACTTGAGAATAAAAAAATTGTCATTACCTTTTTAAAAATAATAATATGGAATATTAATACACATGTAATGGCCTATTTCTAGTATGGAACCTTATGACAAATGTATAACAATAGAGCAAATGAGGATGGAGTTGTGGGTTACATCTGACCACTTGATATGAAAATTATTGGTATCTCACAACAGCTACGCCAGGTGAATGGCAATGACAAAATTAATTACTTAATATCTATATAACTTAATATTTATATAACAAAAATATTTAAGAATCGCTCGCATTTAATTTAAACATATTACCTAGATGCAAATAGAATGTTATGTCCGAAACAGAGGCAAAGACTAACTTTAAGCGTTAAAAATATATTTTATCGTGAGCTTTTTTATCTAAATTCATTAAGAATGTCTTACTTCGTAATGCTAAATTGTTCATTGACACCTGCACTTCAGGAGATTTAAATGAAATCTGTGGTTTTATTAAACATTTTCTAAAACCATTAAGCTCTAATACTTTGAATTTTCAAACTAGCCGCGTACAAAATTCAACGGCGGGTTACTTCCCTGTTTTGAGCAGGGTTAGGATAGCGATTAGACATTCAGTTTTGACTGGACAGACAATCAGGTTACCTTACCATATTCATATGAGAGTACTTAGGTTACACACGAACACTAGACACATCAAAAAGAGTTTTAAAAAGTCTGTAATTAATTTATAACAGGATAAACATTATTTGGATAGTTTAAAAAGAGAAGTTATAAAATAAACGATTCCGACATTTTGGCTAGAGGATCTACAGTGACTAATCCCCTGCACAGCTTTGAGAGCAAAACTGTGTTTTATTCACAATTTCACATCCAGAGTGCTAATCAATGCAATATTTAATTAGTTTATTGTTATTAAAATTTCAATCGATTTTATTTACAATCCCTCGGGTATTTCTAGTAAATTAACTACATAAAAGTAAATTATGGCTAACGTATCGTCAGTGGCTTTCTATAGGATAATATCAGATTGATTATAGTAATCTTTTACATAGTAGTAATTAAATTATTTTTTAAGGTAAAATTTACTTTAAAAATTACCCTTACCTAGTGCTAAATCGATTTCTAAAAAACAAAGTAAAATAAGATATGATTATTTGTCAATACTGTAATAATTATATATATCGCAATGTACAGTACATTTACCATGGAACTTACATCTCGCTGCAACTTGAATTGTGCCAAGCTGCTAGGACTTTTAAAGTGTGGTAACATTGAACTTTAAATGATAAAATCATAGTTTAACCATATTTACGCATTTTGTTTTGTTTTTAACAATACATAAAATGAAAAGTATACTATATACTTATTTAATACACTAAAGATTTTTTGTGACTAGAACTCCCTTTACAGTTTTCAACCGATTTTGATATTTTTGGTGTCGTTGGATAAATCTTGGTCTGAAGTTGTTTGTGCCCAAATTTCATAAATAACGGACCTTATGGAAGGGCCCTAGCCGCCTTTAAAGGTCTAATTTGTCCATAAGATTAACATTGAGAAAGAATTATTTTGAATTACATGATCAAACAGCTGAATAGAGTACACAGTTTATCAGCAAGAACACATGTTCACTACTGGAATGTTAACGCAATGTGTACATAATTTTGATTAGGAATGTAAAGCATTAATCATAGAGTGAGTTTATTACGTTTGCAGCACATGAAGTTTCATGTTAAATATATATTCTTAAGGCTGAATTATAAAACGAGTTCGCACGCAGCACGCTGACGTGAGGCAAGTGAATTTCCACATAAACACTTTTAAAACTGAAAATAAGTGTAAAAACATACATTTATTCCAATTTTTATTGAAATCTGAAAACAGTGATTTTTTGGCTGTTCTGATGCTCCTGGTTTCATTTACCTGCAAAGCTGGGAATACAATTTTGCGCATTATAATGTTAGAAGAAGGTCCAGACAGGCTTGAAAGTAGGCTTGAGGTTGCTGGGGATGATAAAAGTACTCTAACAGAGGAATAACAGGCTTATCTAGTGTAAAACCCCCATAAGACAACGTACTGTTTTTAGTCGATTCACATTTTTTTCATAAATCGGTAAATATGTATGCTAGAATGACGAAAGAGGGCTTAAAACTTTTGCCTCAATAATTCCCATCTTTTTACATGCATTAATTTTACATACGAGGCTTTTCTGACCATTTTTGGGCCCAAAAACTCGAAATTTGAAAGATTAATCCCCAAAAAAGGGGTTTAGAGTTTTCCGATTGTTTTGCCCAACAAAC
The DNA here is from genome assembly GCA_963675035.1 of Allygus modestus. Lineage (NCBI taxonomy): Eukaryota > Metazoa > Arthropoda > Insecta > Hemiptera > Cicadellidae > Allygus > Allygus modestus. Next base: position 50,534,269 of record OY776116.1, read on the forward strand.
TTGTCTAACTGATCACATAAAGGAATGTCCCTACCACATTTGAAGTAAATTGGACAAAAAATGCAACCGCTAGAGTGCACACACACACACACACACACACACACACACACACACACACACACACACACACACACACACACACACACACACACACACACACACACACACACACACACACACACATATATATATATATATAGTCTATATATATATATATAAATTTGTGAACGACCCCCCAAACCGTGTTCAGGGGGTCACGTTAGGAACTTCTATGTTGGTCCTGTGCTTAAGTTTCACCGTGAGGGTCATGCTAATAGTTCACTTTCCAAAGGAATTTCACTATCAAAATCGCATTTTACTTTTTATACCAAACATTTTTAAACCAATGTACTTTTTAAACTTTCATCAAACTTAACAGCACAGTGTGGCTGATTCTCAAGGAAGTTTTTTTGTTAAAATATTTGGCACTAGCTGGTACCCGGTGCGACTTTGACGACTTTGTTCACGTGACCTTCCACTCCCGAACTTCAGGTAATAATTAAGTCCAGTAGTAGGTAATAGGTTTAAATACCCCCGTCGCAGCAAACCTGCATACTCAGCGAATTTCCAATGCTTGCATATATTTCTCATTACCACATAAAGCCACTTACCAAGTTTCATAAGAATACATAAATAAATAAGTGATCTAAAGCATTTTATTTATTCTCCATAAGAATAACATTAGGGCTGAGTATGAAGGTTTGCTGCAACAAGGAGTACAAAATATGTATTTTCATGCAATTATCAATATAACTCAACCAGGTGAAGCTACATACTAAGTTTTATTAATTTATTTTGATAATTAAGGGAGATATAAAACTTTTTCTTATTCTCCATAAGAATAACATTAGGGCTGAGTATGCAGGTTTGCTGTTACTGGGACAGTAAAAAAAAAATCAGTTGTTTGTGCAAATATCAATATACCAGTACTACGTGGAGCCACATACCAAGTTTCATCAATATACATACATAAATAATCGAAATATATCATTTTATTTATTCTCCTAAGGATAACATTGAACAACGTATTGTGTTTAGCACTTTGAATATCACTGCAATGTTTGGACGTAAAACAACAATTAAAACGCCAAAATGATCGTTTTGTAGAGTTAAATTGATTGGTAGAAAGAAATGTGGAGTTTTTAGTGACATTATCTGAGGAAACTCTAAAAACCGTATTCCCATAAGATTAACATGGGAAATTTTATGGACACATTTTTTGAATTTTCTCCATAGCCACTAAACCTAGCTTAATGATTCAAAATACCAAATAGTTTTTTAAGCTCTATAAAACGGCTATAACCAAAAACCTAGTTTCTTTAAAATTTTAAGGTAAAAAGTTCAAAAAACTGATTATTGTAAAATTTTAAACCCCCATAAAACCCCCTTTCCAGAGACCGATCGATCTGGTTTTCGACCTTATAGTCATAAATGTTACTCTCCACATTTGTGCCAAATTTCATCAAAATCGTGCGCTTCTTTCAAAAGTAATCGTGGTAACGGACACTCATATATATACATATATATAATTTTGAACGAATAATGTTTTTGGCATCTGGGGACCTCAAAACAAAAAGTTATCATGGTCTCGGGCTTAAGTCTTACCATGCCACCTACGGTAATAGCTTCTTCCCTATAGGGGAAATGCGCTAAAACCAGATTGATTTTAAAAGCCAGTGGGGTGGAGCCCCATATGAGTTTTGGAACAGGAGTAGCACAAAATTTGATTTTAAAGTATGGTATATTTTTTAAACTTTAGTTTTATCTGTTCAGTAGTTGGGTGTGCAATATTTAACATGGAATAAGAAAACTCTGTGGTGCGGAGCCCTAAATAATATTTTAATCTCTCATAGGCCTATACTGATTTGAGTTAATTGGACATATTACTATCGATCTTTAGCCCTATCAGTCGAGTAGTAGGTGCGAGATGGTAAATATAACTTTATATGCCAGTGGGGATGGGTTCAAAAAGATCTTTGGATTGAAGGAACTTCTACTTTGATTCTGTTGTATCCCTGCCAAATTTCAGCTCTATGGTTTCAGTCTTGGTGTATAATGATTAATTTGGATATATTAAAGGCCAGTGGGGCAAAGTCCTAAAGTATAATTTTACCTGTGATAGACCTATATCTGCCTTGAGCAATCAATCAGCTATCTTTCTACTAAATTTTAACTTCGTCAGTCAAGGAGAAGGTGCAATATGGTTAAAATAAGTATTTTGAAGATAGCCCTAAAACATTTGCGGACTGGGCGAATACAAATTATTTCGAACTACATAAATCTAAGTACGGGGGATAGGGAATCCATCGATCGAGAAAACATTGATTTTAAATGGGAATAGTATAACAAATAAAAACAACTGATTCGTAATTAGCAAGTTTTAGCGAATTTCCCCTATAGGGAAGAAGCTATTACCGTAGGTTATGGTAAGACCTAGGCCCGGGACCATGATAACTTTTCGTTTTGAGGTTCCCAGACCCCAAAAACACCATTCGTTCGAAACTGCATTTATATATATGTGTCCGTGAGCACGATAACTCTCGTAAAAATTATCCGATTTTGATGAAACGTGGTATAAACGTGTAAAGCAACATTTATGACTTCGAAGTTCAAAAACCAGCCAGATCGCTTCATCCGAAGGGGTATTTTTTGGGGAGGGGGTTTGTACCCCAAAATGGGTTTTTTGAATTTTTTACATATAAAATTTAAAATAGTCAAATATCAGATTTTACCATTGGATTCAGCCTTAAAAAACACACAATTTGGTATTTTGATCATTACGATACGTCAATTTGTTTCCGAGATATTGAAAGTGCTAAACACAGTAAGCTGTCCAATGTTTATTCATATGGAGGAAAAGAAAAATGTTATCTTACTTATTTATGAAAGTATACTGACGAAACTTGGAATACGGCTTCATCTCGTTGTGATCTATTGATATTTGGTAAAAAAAAAAAAAAATTTTTGTCAAAAAATCCCATAGCAGCAAACCTACGTACTCAGCCCCCATGTTATTATAATGGAGTATAATTAAACGCTCTGTCTCCCTTAATCATGAACATGAAAAAACCGGTATATGACTTCACCTAGTTGACTTATATTGATATTAGCATAACAACCCATTTTTTGTGTTCCATGTTGCAGCAAACCTGCGTACTCAGCCCCAATGTTATTCTTATGGAGAATAATTAAAATTGTATATATCGCTTATTTGTGAATATATTTTTATGAAACTTGGTAAGTGGCTTATGTAGTATTAAGACATTTATATCTCCATTGGAAATTCGCTGAGTATGCAGGTTTGCTGCGACGGGGGTATTTGATTGTTGTGTTAGAGTAAGAAAATTAGATAAGGATTATTAGAAAGTCACGAAAGCAGATCTTTATCAGAATTTTTCAATCAGATGGAACAAGTTGAGAATCAGAATAAACGTCTGGGAAGACAATACATTATCCCATCCTTATTTTCAGTCTCCAAAGAACTAAAACCAGAATTGTATGCATAGTGTTCCTTATTCCATTCCATTGTGAATGGCAATTTCCCAAAATGTGTTAAAACTGTTCAAAACCTAGAATTTAAAGAGTTGGAACTTAGCAAGTAAAAAAAAATGTGTTTTTGGAAAAGAATGAGTTATCTTATGTTTGGAAAAGTTTTGACACATTTATATACAATCGGAATTCCAAAATCCGGAGTTGCCACACGCCCATTTATTATTTGTCTGAGACAAGAAGGACTGAATTAGCGATACTGATAATATGATAATATTGATAATATTCTTGCTCAGCATAGCGAAATATGGCTCGATTTCGAGCAACAGGTCTACTAGTCTTTATTAATCCAATAATTGCAAAATAGTATATTAATGGCGTCATTATTCTAGCGTGAAAGTAACTTAAATATAAGCCATAATTTCAATTATTTAACATATAAAAATACTCATCAAATGAATATATAGGCCACTTCACCAAGTGCATCCAAATATTGGTTTATTTTATTTAAGGTGTCTCAAATTTAGTGTATGCTGTAAGTTTACTATAAAGTATTTTGGCAGCAAAACTAGGCTTGGTGTTATATAATTATAACTATAGATACTCTATACTTGTACTATACTCGCGCATTTAAGGTGTACTAATTTTTTTTGGAAAATGTCCGTACAGTGTTTGAGCTACCACATCGATAAGCAGTTTTGTTTTAATATCTGGAAAGTGTTTACAAACTGTGTGAGAGTTTTACATAAAACTCACTGGAATACTAACTGTTTTATTTAACACTAAGGTAATTACAATGTCGACAAGTATGTAAACAAAACTTTCCTGCTGACGTCAAGGGACATCACAAAGAGAGTGGCAACAAAACACAGTGACCGGTCTTTGGGGATTTCGCCTCGTTTTGTTGGTGGAATGGAGATTTTCTTCATCAAGAAACATTGAGTTATTCCTTATGCACTGACAAATAATGCAACAGCAACAAAATTTTACAGGCCTAAAAAAACAAATGAACAAATAACAATCGTTGGTTATATGATTGACTTTTAAAATGGGTGGAATTCTACAATTGTGTTTTTCAAAAAGACCAAATATATAAGAGTTTTTTGAAACTTTAAATAGCTTTATCTCAGTTATCATGAAATCGTATTTATAATGTTCGGCTTTGATTGCCAACTCAATTTAGCCAGTTCTTATATAAAGCACTTACACTATTTCAGTGTACAACAAAAATGCTTAAGGTGTCCTCCAAAGCCCTGCATACACGGTAACTGAATATTTATGTATGTTTCATTTTAAAGATTTCACATTAAAAATTATTATAGATTACCCGTTTTATCATCATCAAGATATTAGTATATTTGTTATAATTTTAACGATTTACTTTCTATTCAGTATTATAAACAGACGACAACGTCTCATTACCAATTCATAATAATACCGCTCCGGTGATGCAATAGGCTGAGTTATTTTGACGGTGTTATTTCGGAGATATTGAGGAAAAGGGAGACAGTTGCGAAGGGGGTGGCTTTCCCAATTCAGCATTAGTCGTAAGGTGGGTGACTAATTACAGTCCTTGCCTAGCCCTTGCGTACTTAACATTGGCTAAAGCAATTTGTTTTATACTGTCGTATTTTTGTTAATATAACAACAACAAACATTACAACTGTAAATTTTGTAAATGAGAAAGATTATACAATTTAAACCATTTCAGTGGATTGGCGCGAGAGACATGAAAAAACTAACTTGCAGTAACGGTTACTGTTATACAAAATAACATAATAGTCAATTACTAAGTTCTTCCCACCAAAGGTTATGTATGAACAGCGTAAAAAGCATAACTTCCCTTAATCATCTTCATCATTTTGCATGGCTATAAGCTAGAAGACGTAGTGGGGGTTTGCCTTTTCCTCCCCACAAAAAGGTTTCATGCAAGACATCGTCAAAATAATGTATCTTTAGTGAGTTCATTGATCTTTTATAACATAAAAAAGACTACACAATATAAAATAAAAGACTAATCCATTTTTGTTTATATCTAAGGGGAAATACTGTTAAGACAAATTATGTATAGAAACGTTGATATGTGAATAATATTTTTTAACATAATTAAACATATTACGTTGGAAAAATAACTCTTTATCATAACTGATTTTTATCACCCGGAGATTTGACTTGTATGAAAAAAACAACAAAAATAGTGTACACTAATAGACCTAAGTTTTATAGCAAAACACATACTAGTTCTATATATATATTAGTGATAAAACTGAGTTAAATTATTTCATATTTTGCAGTGATGTGTTTTAAAACTGAAATATGGATACAATATTAATTAGATATTATTTCAACCAACTTAAAATAAAAAAAAACATTCGAAAAGGACATTTTATTAAAAGAAAAAGCATTTAAATTATAAACAAATAACATTTGAATCACAAAAAAAGTATTAAAAGTATAGTAAATCATTCTATAATTAAAAATAAAACAATACTGATTTCATACAAATCTTATTCAAGTATCCATAAAATTTATTATTTTAGTAACAAAAATTAAAATATAATACAAAACATTCCTTTGTTATAAAAACAAATGATAGATTAAAAACGGAAAATTTAAGGAACATTAAAATTAGTTTAGTTAGAAAGAGCTAAGAGTTATAAAGAGTTTTGCCGTAGACAGATGGAAAAAGTGCTTTGTTATCCACTAACACAAACACTGAGGTAGCATCAGTTAGCCGCCTCACTGCCCCTGCTTGTAGCCGAGCTGGTCTACCAAACTTGCATTACGACACAAGACTCTGTAACATGTGACACAAATACTGAAGTAGCATCAGTTAGCCGCCTCACTGCCCCTGCTTGTAGCCGAGCTGGTCTACCAAACTTGCATTACGACACACGACTCTGTAACATGTGACACAAACACTGAGGTAGCATCAGTTAGCCGCCTCACTGCCACTGCTTGTAGCCGAGCTGGTCTACCAAACTTGCATTACGACACACGACTCTGTAACATGTGACACAAACACTGAGGTAGCATCAGTTAGCCGCCTCACTGCCCCTGCTTGTAGCCGTTCTGGTCTACCAAACTTGCATCACAACACACGACTCTGTAACATGTGACACAAACACTGAGGTAGCATCAGTTAGCCGCCTCACTGCCCCTGCTTGTAGCCGAGATTGTCACCTACCGAGGTAGACGCAAGGTTGACCAGCTCAGTCGTAGTGGGTCGTAGGCCGATTTCTTGAAACTGGAAGGGCGCCACCTCATTGGCTGGTTAACTTATTCAAATGATAATGAGGAATCAAAGAGAATCCAGCAGGTCCTGGAAAACAAATAGAAATTTGTTTTCCAGAGTCAATTGTGAGGAGGAACATCTATTATTCAAGAATTTAATTTAACAGACAAAAAAAATTAATGTGCCACAAAATGGTTATGCTTTACAATACAAGCAGGTCAGAGTGATCCCTCACTATGCAAATTGTGAAATCAGATCAAGATATTTGATATAAGACAAGATATGAAAAAAAAATATATTAATTAATTGATTTGGTTAACGTTAAATCAGTGTTGGAAATAATGGAGATATAAGATATAATGGTATCTAAGGTTAAATTCAACAGGCAAGTTTACTGGCTAATAGAAAATGTCTAATATCTCCACTGAGACTAGGCCTAAAACTACATGGTCAAATAATTACACCAGTTTTGCCACAACACATATTTAATTTCATAAAACTAACTTCCTCGAGATTTTATTTTATTTTTTAAATCAGACAAATCAATGTACTTTGGCTAGGCCCTAGCCTAATGTTGACAAAAAAAAAACGAATGTGGCCACCCTGAAAACAATCTTGAATCACACATGACTTAAACTAATACACGGTTACATAAGACATATGCATATGAAAATACAAAATCTATAACTAACTTAAGTCTAAACAGCTCGGAGTCAATCCATTGGTACACGGAGTCCAGTCACTCTCCACCAAGCAGCGTCATGACTGCGGTGAATGTCTGTTCAAATTAAGGTAAGGGAAATAACTACGACTTATCGACTTGTCGAGGCGTTGCAACCCTGAGTAATGAGCCTCCACTCTTGACATCTAGGCTCGTTCCACGGTGCAGCGGTGGAGTTGGTCCTTTTGAGTAACCACAGGTAGGTATGGTCCGGTAGCACAGCCGTCCCATCCAGAAATCTGCAGCGGTTAGGTTTGGTTGGTCTGCGATGAGGCCGAGCCAGGTCCCCAGGTGACAGGTACAAGGTCCCTGTACAATTTCTAACTACTAGAATAGTGCTAATAGTAGCATAAGATATACTTATTTAATTCAGATTCAAAGGCAAACAAGTCTTGAGTTAGGGTCACAATAATAATTTTTGATATTTTTAAAATGGTGTGAATTTGGTTTACACAATACATCACGAGACTAGAGACCACCGGTCATGCTTAAATTAAAACAAGCCATAGAAATTTAACTGGGTGCGATAAGAACACCACAAGGTAGACGTAGCCTACGCGCTAGGTTACGAGGAATCAATCAGTTATAGCCTACAGTTACAAGTAGTACATAAATTTTGGTTGGTTTCGCCACAAAGTAGCAGTAGTATTACATAATCGCCTTTTTAATGCAGGCCCTTGAATGGATACACCATCCAAATGTTCTTGGCCTATATCCTCCAATCTGTCTAACAGTAGCCTAATGGAAAGATTATAGTATTTATACAAAATACTAATAATCGTTTTTTTTTTACAAACAGAAACGTTCAGACCAACATTGAAGGTACAAAAAATATGAAATAGGCCTATGCCTAGCCTACACTGGTATCACAGAAAGAAGGTGGTAACCTTAAACACTGGTTTAGCGAAAAATAATAAAGCTGTAAAGATTGGTATAACTATAGAGCAATGATATGCGGGACATAAGTTCTTAGTCACAAAATGTGTACATACTTACACCTACAACAGTATATTATCAAAAAGATTCAGGTTAGAACAACTTAGTATCAGCACTGAGACAATTTTACTTACATTAACCAAATTGAACAAACTTGTTCCTGTTCATAATCAAACCACGTTTTACTCAAGTTTTTATTTTGAGATTTTCACAAAATGTTTAACATGAGCCAAAGACATTTACGACAGAACCTCAATTATTAAACATTAAGAATTCACAAGACACTACAATTGATACATTTTAAATCTATTTCTTAAGGTTTGGAAACTACGTTAGCATGTCCATTTTTGCACTCCAGCGTTACGGTTGGTTGAAAAAATGAATTTGGAAACTTGTAACAATAAGAAAAGTTGAATGCATTTAAGAGATCTGAAACAAATGACTGGTTTTAACTCTACGATGGAATTTCCTCTCTCTCACCTCAATTTTCTGCTCTGATCCACCAAGTAATGGAAGATGAGGGCGATGTAGACTTCAAACGACAACCATCAGTAAAAAAACCCAGAGTTTTCCAGTCGGTTATTCCTTCTCCAGGAAAGGTGGGGGGAGAAAACGGCTTGACCAAACGGCAGGGATACCAATATTATTGTCAAAACCATGAAGGTTTTTTTTGGCAAAGGCTACCGTAATTTAACATTACGTAACGTATTATTTCAATAAATACTGTTATAACGGCAGGCCGCACGTGCACCATGCAGCTGGTTAGCTAAGAACCGGGTTGATCAGACCCAGACCGTTAAAGGGCCGAAATTATTATTGGAACGTTACAAGCTGGTCTATAGAACTTGCATTACAACACACGACTCTGCAACAAGTGTCACAAACACTGATGTAGCATCAGTTAGCCGCCTCACTGCCCCTGCTTGTTGCCGAGCTAGTCTACCAAACTTGCATTACGACACACGACTCTGTAACATGCGACACAAGTACTGAGGTAGCATCAGTTAGCCGCCTCACTACCACTGCTCGTAGCCGAGCTGGTCTACCAAACTTGCATTACGACACACGACCCTGTAACATGTGACACAAATACTGAGGTAGCATCGGTTAGCCGCCTCACTGCCCCAGCTTGTAGCCAAGCTGGTCTACCAAACTTGCATTACGACAAACGACTCTGTAACAAGTGACACAAACACTGAGGTAGTATCAGTTAGCTGCCTCACTGCCGCTGCTCGTAGCCGAGTTGGTCTACCACACTTGGATTACGACACACGACTCTTTAACAAGTGTCACAAACACAGAAGAAGCATCAGTTAGCCGCCTCACTGCCCCTGCTTGTAGCCGTTCTGGTCTACCAAACTTGCATCACAACACACGACTCTGTAACATGTGACACAAACACTGAGGTAGCATTAGTTAGCCGCCTCACTGCCCCTGCTTGTAGCCGAGATTGTCACCTACCGAGGTAGACGCAAGGTTGACCAGCTCAGTCGTAGTGGGTCGTAGGCCGATTTCTTGAAACTGGAAGGGCGCCACCTCATTGGCTGGTTAACTTATTCAAATGATAATGAGGAATCAAAGAGAATCCAGCAGGTCCTGGAAAACAAATAGAAATTTGTTTTCCAGAGTCAATTGTGAGGAGGAACATCTATTATTCAAGAATTTAATTTAACAGACAAAAAAAATTAATGTGCCACAAAATGGTTATGCTTTACAATACAAGCAGGTCAGAGTGATCCCTCACTATGCAAATTGTGAAATCAGATCAAGATATTTGATATAAGACAAGATATGAAAAAAAAATAATTATTAATTAATTGATTTGGTTAACGTTAAATCAGTGTTGGAAATAATGGAGATATAAGATATAATGGTATCTAAGGTTAAATTCAACAGGCAAGTTTACTGGCTAATAGAAAATGTCTAATATCTCCACTGAGACTAGGCCTAAAACTACATGGTCAAATAATTACACCAGTTTTGCCACAACACATATTTAATTTCATAAAACTAACTTCCTCGAGATTTTATTTTATTTTTTAAATCAGACAAATCAATGTACTTTGGCTAGGCCCTAGCCTAATGTTGACAAAAAAAAAAACGAATGTGGCCACCCTGAAAACAATCTTGAATCACACATGACTTAAACTAATACACGGTTACATAAGACATATGCATATGAAAATACAAAATCTATAACTAACTTAAGTCTAAACAGCTCGGAGTCAATCCATTGGTACACGGAGTCCAGTCACTCTCCACCAAGCAGCGTCATGACTGCGGTGAATGTCTGTTCAAATTAAGGTAAGGGAAATGACTACGACTTATCGACTTGTCGAGGCGTTGCAACCCTGAGTAATGAGCCTCCACTCTTGACATCTAGGCTCGTTCCACGGTGCAGCGGTGGAGTTGGTCCTTTTGAGTAACCACACGTAGGTATGGTCCGGTAGCACAGCCGTCCCATCCAGAAATCTGCAGCGGTTAGGTTTGGTTGGTCTGCGATGAGGCCGAGCCAGGTCTCCAGGTGACAGGTACAAGGTCCCTGTACAATTTCTAACTACTAGAATAGTGCTAATAGTAGCATAAGATATACTTATTTAATTCAGATTCAAAGGCAAACAAGTCTTGAGTTAGGGTCACAATAATAATTTTTGATATTTTTAAAATGGTGTGAATTTGGTTTACACAATACATCACGAGACTAGAGACCACCGGTCATGCTTAAATTAAAACAAGCCATAGAAATTTAACTGGGTGCGATAAGAACACCACAAGGTAGACGTAGCCTACGCGCTAGGTTACGAGGAATCAATCAGTTATAGCCTACAGTTACAAGTAGTACATAAATTTTGGTTGGTTTCGCCACAAAGTAGCAGTAGTATTACATAATCGCCTTTTTAATGCAGGCCCTTGAATGGATACACCATCCAAATGTTCTTGGCCTATAACCTCCAATCTGTCTAACAGTAGCCTAATGGAAAGATTATAGTATTTATACAAAATACTAATAATCGTTTTTTTTTTTACAAACAGAAACGTTCAGACCAACATTGAAGGTACAAAAAATATGAAATAGGCCTATGCCTAGCCTACACTGGTATCACAGAAAGAAGGTGGTAACCTTAAACACTGGTTTAGCGAAAAATAATTAGCGGAGCTGCTCTACCAAACTTGCATTACGACAACCGACTCTGTAACATGTGATACAAATACTGAGGTAGCATCAGTTAGCCGCCTCACTGCCCCTGCTTGTAGCCGAGCTAGTGTACTAAACTTGCATTACGACACACGACTCTGTAACATGTGATACAAATACTGAGGTAGCATCAGTTAGCCGCCTCACTGCCCCTGCTTGTAGCCGATCTGGTCTACCAAACTTGCATTACGACACACGACTCTGTAACATGTGACACAAATACTGAGGGAGCATCAGTTAGCCGCCTCACTGCCCCTGCTTGTAGCGGAGCTGGTCTACCAAACTTGAATTACGACACACGACTCTGTAACAAGTGACACAAACACTGAGGTAGCATCAGTTAGCCGCCTCACTGCCGCTGCTCGTAGCCGAGCTGGTCTACCACACTTGCATTACGACAGACGTTTCTTTAACATGTGTCACAAACACTGAGGTAGCATCAGTTAGCCGCCTCACTGCTGCTGCTCGTAGCCGAGCTGGTCTACCAAACTTGCATTACGACACACGACCCTGTAACATGTGACACAAATACTGAGGTAGCATCGGTTAGCCGCCTCACTGCCACTGCTCGTAGCCGAGCTGGTCTACCATACTTGCATTACAACACACGACTCTTTAACAAGTGTCCCAAACACAGAAGAAGCATCAGTTAGCCACCTCACTGCCCCTGCCTGTAGCCGAGCTGGTCTACCAAACTTGCATTACGACACACGACTCTGTAACAAGTTACACAAACACAGAGGAAGCATCAGTTAGCCGCCTCACTGCCCCTGCTTGTAGCCGAGCTAGTCTACCAAACTTTCATTACGACACACGACTCTGTAACATGTGATACAAATACTGAGGTAGCATCAGTTAGCCGCCTCACTGCCGCTGCTTGTAGCCGAGCTGGTCTACCAAACTTGCATTACGACACACGACTCTGTAACATGTGACACAAATACTGAGAAAGCATCAGTTAGCCACCTCACTGTCCCTGCTTGTAGCCGAGCTGGTCTACCAAAGTTGCATTACGACACACGACTCTGTAACATGTGACACAAATACTGAGGAAGCATCAGTTAGCCGCCTCACTGCCCCTGCTTGTAGCGGAGCTGGTCTACCAAACTTGCATTACGACACACGACTCTGTAACAAGTGACACAAACACTGAGGTAGCATCAGTTAGCCGCCTCACTGCCACTGCTTGTAGCCGAGCTGGTCTACCACACTTGTATTACGACACACGAATCTTTAACAAGTGTCACAAACACAGAAGAAGCATCAGTTAGCCGCCTCACTGCCCCTGCTTGTAGCCGAGCTAGTCTACCAAACTTGCATTACGACACACGACTCTGTAACATGTGACACAAATACTGAAGTAGCATCAGTTAGCCGCCTCACTGCCCCTGCTTGTAGCCGATCTGGTCTACCAAACTTGCATTACGACAAACGACTCTGTAACATGCGACACAAGTACTGAGGTAGCATCAGTTAGCCGCCTCACTACCACTGCTTGTAGCCGAGCTGGTCTACCAAACTTGCATTACGACACACGACCCTGTAACATGTGACACAAATACTGAGGTAGCATCGGTTAGCCGCCTCACTGCCCCAGCTTGTAGCCAAGCTGGTCTACCAAACTTGCATTACGACAAACGACTCTGTAACAAGTGACACAAACACTGAGGTAGTATCAGTTAGCTGCCTCACTGCCGCTGCTCGTAGCCGAGTTGGTCTACCACACTTGGATTACGACACACGACTCTTTAACAAGTGTCACAAACACAGAAGAAGCATCAGTTAACCGCCTCACTGCCCCTGCTTGTAGCCGAGCTGGTCTACCAAACTTGCATTACGACACACGACTCTGTAACATGTGACATAAACACTGAGGTAGCACCAGTTAGCCGCCTCACTGCCGCTGCTCGTAGCCGAGCTGGTCTACCACACTTGTATTACGACACACGACTCTGCAACAAGTGTCACAAACACAGAAGAAGCATCAGTTAGCCGCCTCACTGCCCCTGCTTGTAGCCGAGCTAGTCTACCAAACTTGCATCACAACACACGACTCTGCAACAAGTGTCACAAACACAGAAGAAGCATCAGTTAGCCGCCTCTATGCCCCTGCTTGTATCCGAGCAGGTCTACCAAACTTACGTTACGACAAATGACTCTGTCACATGTGACACAAACACTGAGGTAGCTTCAGTTAGCCACCTCACTGCCATTGCTCGTAGCCGAACAGGTCTACTACCAAACATGCATTACGACACATCTCTGTAACATGGGACACAAACACTGAGGTTTCTTTAGTTAGCCACCTCACTGCCACTGCTCGTGGCCGAGCTGGTATACCAAAATTGCATTACGACACACGACCCTGTAACATGTGACACAAATACTGAGGTAGCATCGGTTAGCCGCCTCACTGCCCCAGCTTGTAGCCGAGCTGGTCTACCAAACTTGCATTACGGCACACGACTCTGTAACATGTGACACAAATACTGAGGTATCATCAGTTAGCAACCTCACTGCCACTGCTTGTAGCCGAGCTGGTCTACCAAACTTCCATTACGACACACGACTCTGTAACAAGTGACACAAACACTGAGGTAGCATCAGTTAGCCGCCTCACTGCTGCTGCTCGTAGCCGAGCTGGTCTACCATACTTGCATAACAACACACGACTCTTTAACAAGTGTCACAAACACAGAAGAAGCATCAGTTAGCCACCTAACTGCCCCTGCCTGTAGCCGAGCTGGTCTACCAAACTTGCATTACGACACACGACTCTGTAACATGTGATACAAATACTGAAGTAGCATCAGTTAGCCACCTCACTGTCCCTGCTTGTAGCCGAGCTGGTCTACCAAACTTGCATTACGACACACGACTCTGTAACATGTGACACAAATACTGAGGGAGCATCAGTTAGCCGCCTCACTGCCCCTGCTTGTAGCGGAGCTGCTCTACCAAACTTGCATTACGACAAACGACTCTGTAACATGTGATACAAATACTGAGGTAGCATCAGTTAGCCGCCTCACTGCCCCTGCTTGTAGCCGAGCTAGTCTACCAAACTTGCATTACGACACACGACTCTGTAACATGTGATACAAATACTGAGGTAGCATCAGTTAGCCGCCTCACTGCCAATGCTTGTAGCCGATCTGGTCTACCAAACTTGCATTACGACACACGACTCTGTAACATGTGACACAAATACTGAGGGAGCATCAGTTAGCCGCCTCACTGCCCCTGCTTGTAGCGGAGCTGGTCTACCAAACTTGAATTACGACACACGACTCTGTAACAAGTGACACAAACACTGAGGTAGCATCAGTTAGCCGCCTCACTACCGCTGCTCGTAGCCGAGCTGGTCTACCACACTTGCATTACGACAGACGTTTCTTTAACATGTGTCACAAACACTGAGGTAGCATCAGTTAGCCGCCTCACTGCCCCAGCTTGTAGCCGAGCTGGTCTACCAAACTTGCATTACGACACACGACTCTGTAACAAGTGACACAAACACTGAGGTAGCATCAGTTAGCCACCTCACTGCCACTGCTTGTAGCCGAGCTGGTCTACCAAACTTCCATTACGACACACGACTCTGTAACAAGTGACACAAACACTGAGGTAGCATCAGTTAGCCGCCTCACTGCTGCTGCTCGTAGCCGAGCTGGTCTACCATACTTGCATTACAACACACGACTCTTTAACAAGTGTCCCAAACACAGAAGAAGCATCAGTTAGCCACCTCACTGCCCCTGCCTGTAGCCGAGCTGGTCTACCAAACTTGCATTACGACACACGACTCTGTAACATGTGATACAAATACTGAGGTAGCATCAGTTAGCCGCCTCACTGCCCCTGCTTGTAGCCGAGCTAGTCTACCAAACTTGCATTACGACACACGACTCTGTAACATGTGATACAAATACTGAGGTAGCATCAGTTAGCCGCCTCACTGCCCCTGCTTGTAGCGGAGCTGGTCTACCAAACTTGCATTACGACACACGACTCTGTAACAAGTGACACAAACACTGAGGTAGCATCAGTTAGCCGCCTCACTGCCACTGCTTGTAGCCGAGCTGGTCTACCACACTTGTATTACGACACACGAATCTTTAACAAGTGTCACAAACACAGAAGAAGCATCAGTTAGCCGCCTCACTGCCCCTGCTTGTAGCCGAGCTAGTCTACCAAACTTGCATTACGACACACGACTCTGTAACATGTGACACAAATACTGAAGTAGCATCAGTTAGCCGCCTCACTGCCCCTGCTTGTAGCCGAGCTGGTCTACCAAACTTGCATTACGACAAACGACTCTGTAACATGCGACACAAATACTGAGGGAGCATCAGTTAGCCGCCTCACTGCCCCTGCTTGTAGCGGAGCTGGTCTACCAAACTTGAATTACGACACACGACTCTGTAACAAGTGACACAAACACTGAGGTAGCATCAGTTAGCCGCCTCACTACCGCTGCTCGTAGCCGAGCTGGTCTACCAAACTTGCATTACGACAAACGACTCTGTAACAAGTGACACAAACACTGAGGTAGTATCAGTTAGCTGCCTCACTGCCGCTGCTCGTAGCCGAGTTGGTCTACCACACTTGGATTACGACACACGACTCTTTAAAAAGTGTCACAAACACAGAAGAAGCATCAGTTAACCGCCTCACTGCCCCTGCTTGTAGCCGAGCTGGTCTACCAAACTTGCATTACGAAACACGACCCTGTAACATGTGACATAAACACTGAGGTAGCATCAGTTAGCCGCCTCACTGCCCCTGCTTGTAGCCGAGCTGGTCTACCAAACTTGCATTACGACACACGACTCTGTAACATGTGACATAAACACTGAGGTAGCACCAGTTAGCCGCCTCACTGCCGCTGCTCGTAGCCGAGCTGGTCTACCACACTTGTATTACGACACACGACTCTGCAACAAGTGTCACAAACACAGAAGAAGCATCAGTTAGCCGCCTCACTGCCCCTGCTTGTAGCCGAGCTAGTCTACCAAACTTGCATCACAACACACGACTCTGCAACAAGTGTCACAAACACAGAAGAAGCATCAGTTAGCCGCCTCTATGCCCCTGCTTGTATCCGAGCAGGTCTACCAAACTTACGTTACGACAAACGACTCTGTCACATGTGACACAAACACTGAGGTAGCTTCAGTTAGCCACCTCACTGCCATTGCTCGTAGCCGAACAGGTCTACTACCAAACATGCATTACGACACATCTCTGTAACATGGGACACAAACACTGAGGTTTCTTTAGTTAGCCACCTCACTGCCACTGCTCGTGGCCGAGCTGGTATACCAAACTTGCATTACGACACACGACCCTGTAACATGTGACACAAATACTGAAGTAGCATCAGTTAGCCACCTCACTGTCCCTGCTTGTAGCCGAGCTGGTCTATCAAACTTGCATTACGACACACGACTCTGTAACATGTGACACAAATACTGAGGGAGCATCAGTTAGCCGCCTCACTGCCCCTGCTTGTAGCGGAGCTGCTCTACCAAACTTGCATTACGACAACCGACTCTGTAACATGTGATACAAATACTGAGGTAGCATCAGTTAGCCGCCTCACTGCCCCTGCTTGTAGCCGAGCTAGTCTACCAAACTTGCATTACGACACACGACTCTGTAACATGTGATACAAATACTGAGGTAGCATCAGTTAGCCGCCTCACTGCCCCTGCTTGTAGCCGATCTGGTCTACCAAACTTGCATTACGACACACGACTCTGTAACATGTGACACAAATACTGAGGGAGCATCAGTTAGCCGCCTCACTGCCCCTGCTTGTAGCGGAGCTGGTCTACCAAACTTGAATTACGACACACGACTCTGTAACAAGTGACACAAACACTGAGGTAGCATCAGTTAGCCGCCTCACTGCCGCTGCTCGTAGCCGAGCTGGTCTACCACACTTGCATTACGACACACGTTTCTTTAACATGTGTCACAAACACTGAGGTAGCATCAGTTAGCCGCCTCACTGCCCCAGCTTGTAGCCGAGCTGGTCTACCAAACTTGCATTACGACACACGACTCTGTAACAAGTGACACAAACACTGAGGTAGCATCAGTTAGCCGCCTCACTGCTGCTGCTCGTAGCCGAGCTGGTCTACCATACTTGCATTACAACACACGACTCTTTAACAAGTGTCCCAAACACAGAAGAAGCATCAGTTAGCCACCTCACTGCCCCTGCCTGTAGCCGAGCTGGTCTACCAAACTTGCATTACGACACACGACTCTGTAACATGTGATACACATACTGAGGTAGCATCAGTTAGCCGCCTCACTGCCGCTGCTTGTAGCCGAGCTGGTCTCTACCAAACTTGCATTACGACACACGACTCTGTAACATATGACACAAATACTGAGGGAGCATCAGTTAGCCACCTCACTGTCCCTGCTTGTAGCCGAGCTGGTCTACCAAAGTTGCATTACGACACACGACTCTGTAACATGTAACACAATTACTGAGGGAGCATCAGTTAGCCGCCTCACTGCCCCTTCTTGTAGCGGAGCTGGTCTACCAAACTTGCATTACGACACACGACTCTGTAACATGTGATACAAATACTGAGGTAGCATCAGTTAGCCGCCTCACTGCCTCTGCTTGTAGCCGAGCTAGTCTACCAAACTTGCATTACGACACACGACTCTGTAACATGTGATACAAATACTGAGGTAGCATCAGTTAGCCGCCTCACTGCCCCTGCTTGTAGCCGATCTGGTCTACCAAACTTGCATTACGACACACGACTCTGTAACATGTGACACAAATACTGAGGGAGCATCAGTTAGCCGCCTCACTGCCCCTGCTTGTAGCGGAGCTGGTCTACCAAACTTGCATTACGACACACGACTCTGTAACAAGTGACACAAACACTGAGGTAGCATCAGTTAGCCGCCTCACTGCCACTGCTTGTAGCCGAGCTGGTCTACCACACTTGTATTACGACACACGACTCTTTAACAAGTGTCACAAACACAGAAGAAGCATCAGTTAGCCGCCTCACTGCCCCTGCTTGTAGCCGAGCTAGTCTACCAAACTTGCATTACGACACACGACTCTGTAACATGTGACACAAATACTGAAGTAGCATCAGTTAGCCGCCTCACTGCCCCTGCTTGTAGCCGAGCCGGTCTACCAAACTTGCATTACGACACACGACTCTGTAACATGTGATACAAATACTGAGGTAGCATCAGTTAGCCGCCTCACTGCCCCTGCTTGTAGCCGAGCTAGTCTACCAAACTTGCATTACGACACACGACTCTGTAACATGTGATACAAATACTGAGGTAGCATCAGTTAGCCGCCTCACTGCCCCTGCTTGTAGCGGAGCTAGTCTACCAAACTTGCATTACGACACACGACTCTGTAACAAGTGACACAAACACTGAGGTAGCATCAGTTAGCCGCCTCACTGCCACTGCTTGTAGCCGAGCTGGTCTACCACACTTGTATTACGACACACGAATCTTTAACAAGTGTCACAAACACAGAAGAAGCATCAGTTAGCCGCCTCACTGCCCCTGCTTGTAGCCGAGCTAGTCTACCAAACTTGCATTACGACACACGACTCTGTAACATGTGACACAAATACTGAAGTAGCATCAGTTAGCCGCTTCACTGCCCCTGCTTGTAGCCGAGCTGGTCTACCAAACTTGCATTACGACAAACGACTCTGTAACATGCGACACAAGTACTGAGGTAGCATCAGTTAGCCGCCTCACTACCACTGCTCGTAGCCGAGCTGGTCTACCAAACTTGCATTACGACACACGACCCTGTAACATGTGACACAAATACTGAGGTAGCATCGGTTAGCCGCCTCACTGCCCCAGCTTGTAGCCAAGCTGGTCTACCAAACTTGCATTACGACAAACGACTCTGTAACAAGTGACACAAACACTGAGGTAGTATCAGTTAGCTGCCTCACTGCCGCTGCTCGTAGCCGAGTTGGTCTACCACACTTGGATTACGACACACGACTCTTTAAAAAGTGTCACAAACACAGAAGAAGCATCAGTTAACCGCCTCACTGCCCCTGCTTGTAGCCGAGCTGGTCTACCAAACTTGCATTACGAAACACGACCCTGTAACATGTGACATAAACACTGAGGTAGCATCAGTTAGCCGCCTCACTGCCCCTGCTTGTAGCCGAGCTGGTCTACCAAACTTGCATTACGACACACGACTCTGTAACATGTGACATAAACACTGAGGTAGCACCAGTTAGCCGCCTCACTGCCGCTGCTCGTAGCCAAGCTGGTCTACCACACTTGTATTACGACACACGACTCTGCAACAAGTGTCACAAACACAGAAGAAGCATCAGTTAGCCGCCTCACTGCCCCTGCTTGTAGCCGAGCTAGTCTACCAAACTTGCATCACAACACACGACTCTGCAACAAGTGTCACAAACACAGAAGAAGCATCAGTTAGCCGCCTCTATGCCCCTGCTTGTATCCGAGCAGGTCTACCAAACTTACGTTACGACAAACGACTCTGTCACATGTGACACAAACACTGAGGTAGCTTCAGTTAGCCACCTCACTGCCATTGCTCGTAGCCGAACAGGTCTACTACCAAACATGCATTACGACACATCTCTGTAACATGGGACACAAACACTGAGGTTTCTTTGGTTAGCCACCTCACTGCCACTGCTCGTGGCCGAGCTGGTATACCAAACTTGCATTACGACACACGACCCTGTAACATGTGACACAAATACTGGGGTAGAATCGGTTAGCCGCCTCACTGCCCCAGCTTGTAGCCGAGCTGGTCTACCAAACTTGCATTACGGCACACGACTCTGTAACATGTGACACAAATACTGAGGTAGCATCAGTTAGCCACCTCACTGCCACTGCTTGTAGCCGAGCTGGTCTACCAAACTTCCATTACGACACACGACTCTGTAACAAGTGACACAAACACTGAGGTAGCATCAGTTAGCCGCCTCACTGCTGCTGCTCGTAGCCGAGCTGGTCTACCATACTTGCATAACAACACACGACTCTTTAACAAGTGTCACAAACACAGAAGAAGCATCAGTTAGCCACCTCACTGCCCCTGCCTGTAGCCGAGCTGGTCTACCAAACTTGCATTACGACACACGACTCTGTAACATGTGATACAAATACTGAAGTAGCATCAGTTAGCCACCTCACTGTCCCTGCTTGTAGCCGAGCTGGTCTACCAAACTTGCATTACGACACACGACTCTGTAACATGTGACACAAATACTGAGGGAGCATCAGTTAGCCGCCTCACTGCCCCTGCTTGTAGCGGAGCTGCTCTACCAAACTTGCATTACGACAACCGACTCTGTAACATGTGATACAAATACTGAGGTAGCATCAGTTAGCCGCCTCACTGCCCCTGCTTGTAGCCGAGCTAGTCTACCAAACTTGCATTACGACACACGACTCTGTAACATGTGATACAAATACTGAGGTAGCATCAGTTAGCCGCCTCACTGCCCCTGCTTGTAGCCGATCTGGTCTACCAAACTTGCATTACGACACACGACTCTGTAACATGTGACACAAATACTGAGGGAGCATCAGTTAGCCGCCTCACTGCCCCTGCTTGTAGCGGAGCTGGTCTACCAAACTTGAATTACGACACACGACTCTGTAACAAGTGACACAAACACTGAGGTAGCATCAGTTAGCCGCCTCACGGCCGCTGCTCGTAGCCGAGCTGGTCTACCACACTTGCATTACGACACACGTTTCTTTAACATGTGTCACAAACACTGAGGTAGCATCAGTTAGCCGCCTCACTGCCCCAGCTTGTAGCCGAGCTAGTCTACCAAACTTGCATTACGACACACGACTCTGTAACAAGTGACACAAACACTGAGGTAGCATCAGTTAGCCACCTCACTGCCACTGCTTGTAGCCGAGCTGGTCTACCAAACTTCCATTACGACACACGACTCTGTAACAAGTGACACAAACACTGAGGTAGCATCAGTTAGCCGCCTCACTGCTGCTGCTCGTAGCCGAGCTGGTCTACCATACTTGCATTACAACACACGACTCTTTAACAAGTGTCCCAAACACAGAAGAAGCATCAGTTAGCCACCTCACTGCCCCTGCCTGTAGCCGAGCTGGTCTACCAAACTTGCATTACGACACACGACTCTGTAACATGTGATACACATACTGAGGTAGCATCAGTTAGCCGCCTCACTGCCGCTGCTTGTAGCCGAGCTGGTCTCTACCAAACTTGCATTACGACACACGACTCTGTAACATATGACACAAATACTGAGGGAGCATCAGTTAGCTACCTCACTGTCCCTGCTTGTAGCCGAGCTGGTCTACCAAAGTTGCATTACGACACACGACTCTGTAACATGTAACACAATTACTGAGGGAGCATCAGTTAGCCGCCTCACTGCCCCTTCTTGTAGCGGAGCTGGTCTACCAAACTTGCATTACGACACACGACTCTGTAACATGTGATACAAATACTGAGGTAGCATCAGTTAGCCGCCTCACTGCCTCTGCTTGTAGCCGAGCTAGTCTACCAAACTTGCATTACGACACACGACTCTGTAACATGTGATACAAATACTGAGGTAGCATCAGTTAGCCGCCTCACTGCCCCTGCTTGTAGCCGATCTGGTCTACCAAACTTGCATTACGACACACGACTCTGTAACATGTGACACAAATACTGAGGGAGCATCAGTTAGCCGCCTCACTGCCCCTGCTTGTAGCGGAGCTGGTCTACCAAACTTGCATTACGACACACGACTCTGTAACAAGTGACACAAACACTGAGGTAGCATCAGTTAGCCGCCTCACTGCCACTGCTTGTAGCCGAGCTGGTCTACCACACTTGTATTACGACACACGACTCTTTAACAAGTGTCACAAACACAGAAGAAGCATCAGTTAGCCGCCTCACTGCCCCTGCTTGTAGCCGAGCTAGTCTACCAAACTTGCATTACGACACACGACTCTGTAACATGTGACACAAATACTGAAGTAGCATCAGTTAGCCGCCTCACTGCCCCTGCTTGTAGCCGAGCTGGTCTACCAAACTTGCATTACGACAAACGACTCTGTAACATGTGACACAAGTACTGAGGTAGCATTGGTTAGCCGCCTCACTGCCCCAGCTTGTAGCTGAGCTGGCTACCAAACTTGCATTACGACAAACGACTCTGTAACAAGTGACACAAACACTGAGGTAGTATCAGTTAGCTGCCTCACTGCCGCTGCTCGTAGCCGAGTTGGTCTACCACACTTGCATTACGACACACGACTCTTTAACAAGTGTCACAAACACAGAAGAAGCATCAGTTAACCGCCTCACTGCCCCTGCTTGTAGCCGAGCTGGTCTACCAAACTTGCATTACGACACACGACTCTGAAACATGTGACATAAACACTGAGGTAGCATCAGTTAGCCGCCTCACTGCCCCTGCTTGTAGCCGAGCTGGTCTACCAAACTTGCATTACGACACACGACTCTGTAACATGTGACATAAACACTGAGGTAGCTTCAGTTAGCCGCCTCACTGCCGCTGCTCGTAGCCGAGCTGGTCTACCACACTTGTATTACGACACACGACTCTGCAACAAGTGTCACAAACACAGAAGAAGCATCAGTTAGCCGCCTCACTGCCCCTGCTTGTAGCCGAGCTAGTCTACCAAACTTGCATCACAACACACGACTCTGCAACAAGTGTCACAAACACAGAAGAAGCATCAGTTTCACAACAGTATCCGAGCAGGTCTACCAAACTTACGTTACGACAAACGACTCTGTCACATGTGACACAAACACTGAGGTAGCTTCAGTTAGCCACCTCACTGCCATTGCTCGTAGCCGAACAGGTCTACTACCAAACATGCATTACGACACATCTCTGTAACATGGGACACAAACACTGAGGTTTCTTTAGTTAGCCACCTCACTGCCACTGCTCGAGGCCGAGCTGGTATACCAAACTTACGTTACGACACATGACTCTGTAACAGGTCACACAAACACTGAGGTAGCTTCAGTTAGCCACCTCACTGCCATTGCTCGTAGCCGAACAGGTCTACTACCAAACATGCATTACGACACATCTCTGTAACATGGGACACAAACACTGAGGTTTCTTTAGTTAGCCACCTCACTGCCACTGCTCGTGGCTGAGCTGGTATACCAAACCTACGTTACGACACATGACTCTGTAACAGGTCACACAAACACTGAGGTAGCTTCAGTTAGCCACCTCACTGCCATTGCTCGTAGCCGAACAGGTCTACTACCAAACATGCATTACGACACATCTCTGTAACATGTGACACAAATACTGAGGTAGCATCAGTTAGCCGCCTCACTGCCCCTGCTTGTAGTCGAGCTGGTCTACCAAACTTGCATTACAACACATGACTCTGTAACATGTGACCCAAACATAGAGGTAGCAACAGTTAGCTGCTTCACTGCCGCTGCTTGTGGTAGAGTTGGTCTACCAAATTTATGTTTTGGCATTAGATTTTCAAACTCATCTTGTAGTTTTGGCTGTATACTCTGAGTTCAAAGTATTATTTATTCCTGCGTTGCCCGCTTTAACATATATTCGACACTACACACTAACAAAATAACGATTTATCTATTGCTCGTTTTGCAAATTATGTAGTTAAATTTCATGTTATCGTAAACTATCTGGAAATTTATAAAATTTAGTAATTACATCAAAAGTTATACTGCTGTTTTTACATAACAAAAGTCAAACTTTACGAGGCAAACCCAATCATTTGTTTGACACTCCAAATCGTTGCCATAAGTAATTAAATAATCCTATATAGGACTTACATATCATAGTTGGAGTCCAAATGGTTTTAAATTACAAAAGCT
Organism: Allygus modestus; assembly: GCA_963675035.1. NCBI lineage: Eukaryota > Metazoa > Arthropoda > Insecta > Hemiptera > Cicadellidae > Allygus > Allygus modestus. The sequence goes on from OY776116.1 coordinate 50,558,801, forward strand.
GTAATTCTATGGCGTGGTCTCCGAATACTAAATAAAACATTGTAATAAACATATTACGAACACCAAAGCTTGAAAAAGAAAAGTGATTGCCCCACATCCACGTGGCTTTATCGTTAAGATGTCAGCAGTAACAAAGGCAGTAACGTACGACCTTGCCGTCACTATACTTCCAGCACCTTATACAACACTAGATTGAAAGTAATCCCCGTGTCTGTTAGAATAAACAGATATATATTTTTCAAAATAAGACTTCTTATGAAACATATCACTTTTTAAAACTTAACATTAATTTTGTTTATACTGTTGTGAACCTTCAAAATCAGGTTGCAGTACTCTAAGGTTTTAATTACTTTACGCTAGATTGATAAGTTCAACAGATTCTGACTGTTTTTCAATATACGTAATAATTTCATTTTCTCAATGCATCACATCATTTTAACACACAAAGATAATACAATTTGTATTGAGAATTCTCTGATTTCTTTCACATATTTAGTTTTTGAATTAGGGTTCCACTTGTGTTTCAAGCTTAGCAAATATATAAAAAAAAACAAAAAAATCGGTTTTTCAATTTTCATTGAATTTGAAAAATCCTGATCAATAAGTAAATTCAAACATCAGCTAGAAATAATGCCTAAGGAATATATATATATTTTCATATTTTAATACAATTCATACACATTTATACGCGTTCCTTTTCGTAGTATTAATATAATCTTTTACTGGTTTTTACTTTATAAACTAATGCAATTTGTAACAATACTATGGCGTAACCTCAATCCGTTGAATCAAAACAGATTGAGTTCCTTTATAAGTCGGAGTTGTATAATTCCCCTTGAACTTGCTTGCTTAATGATACGTTATACGTTATTTTAACTATATAGGCAATGGATTGGTGGGAACATCTCGATAACTCTAAGTTTTAACTGGAAAAGCTCTATAACTCGAAAAAGTTAAGTCACCCCACCACTATAAGACGATGTGATGACTGAAGAACCTCTAAGTCGAAACTGTGCATTATTGGTTAGGATTCAGAACACCAGATACTGCGTTTGAGCATCTATCTTTTATGTTGTAACCCAAAAATACCGTCTAGTAATATAAAGGAAATGGTAAAGCGGACAAAACATCATCAAATTGCCGAACTGACAGTCACTGTTTCTTTACTGTCCTACTCTACGACATTTCCAATGATCACTTTTTCCGATCCTCTAGTACGTTCACCAAAGAAGCTGTTCAAAACTTTTCCAGGTATATTTTTCTCCGGATTTGTAATTGATAAAATTGTTTTTAATTATATTTATAATTATTATTACGGTATAATTACAAAAGACGAAGTTATGTAAGGATTCTACTCTTCCATGACTCATCAATTGCGTTACCGTGACCATAAATACGTCGAAGTCTGTGGAATAAGTCAACCTTGATAAGTCGAACCTCGATATTTCGAAATATTCGATAACTCAAATTTGTTTCATTCCCCTGATAAAGGGTTAGGGTTATCGAGGTTCTACTGTAGTACTACACAATTTTACGATGTCGTCACTGGAGTTAAAATTATTGGAGATATGAATTATTATGGAGGTCAATAATTAAGTAAGACGTCTTGAAATTTACTGCTATATTTCCAAACTTAAAAAAGTTTACTTGATACAAAAATGCCAAGAGTTATAAATTAATTCTCATACATAAATAATTTATCACTGTACACATATATGCTGTTCGAATTATCACACACAACTTCTCTGTACACATATCTGCTGTACGAGTTAACACAACTTCTTTGTACACATATCTGCTGTACGAGTTATCACAACTTCTCTGTACACATATCTGCTGTACGAGTTATCACAACTTCTCTGTACACATATCTGCTGTACGAGTTATCACAACTTCTCTGTACACATATCTGCTGTATGAGTTATCACAACTTCTCTGTACACATATCTGCTGTACGAGTTATCACAAATTCTCTGTACACATATCTGCTGTTCGAGTTATCAACACTTCTTTGTGCACATACCTTCTGTACGAGGTATCACAACTTCTCTCTACACATATCTGCTGTACGAGTTATCACAACTTCTCTGTACACATATCTGCTGTACGAGTTATCACAACTTCTCTGTATACATATCTGCTGTTTGAGTTATCACAACTTCTCTGTACACATATCTGCTGTACGAGGTATCACAACTTCTCTGTACACATATCTGCTGTACGAGTTATCACAACTTCTCTGTACACATATCTGCTGTACGAGGTATCACAACTTCTCTGTACACATATCTGCTGTACGAGTTATCACAACTTCACTGTATACATATCTGCTGTTCGAGTTATCACAACTTCTCTGTACACATATCTGCTGTTCGAGTTATCACAACTTCTCTGTACACATATCTGCTGTACGAGTTATCACAACTTCTCTGTACACATATCTGCTGAACGAGTTATCACAGCGTCTCTGTACACATATCTGCTGTACGAGTTATCACAACTTCTCTGTTCACATATCTGCTGTGCGAGTTATTACAACTTCTCTGTACACATATCTGCTGTACGAGTTATCACAACTTTTCTGTACACATATCTGCTGTACGAGGTATCACAACTTCTCTGTACACATATATGCTGTTCGAGATATGACAGCTTCTCTGTACACATATCTGCTGTACGATTTATCACAACTTCTCTGTACACATATCTGCTGTACGAGGTATCACAACTTCTCTTTACACATATCTGCTGTACGAGTTATCACAACTTCACTGTATGCATATCTGCTGTTCGAGTTATCACAACTTCTCTGTACACATATCTGCTGTTCGAGTTATCACAACTTATCTGTACACATATCTGCTGTTCGAGTTATCACAATTTCTCTGTACACATATCTGTTGTACGATTTATCACAACTTCTCTGTACACATATCTGCTGTACGAGTTATCACAACTTCTATGTACACATATCTGCTGTACGAGTTATCACAACTTCTCTGTACACATATCTGCTGTACGAGTTATCACAACTTCTCTGTACACATATCTGCTGAACGAGTTATCACAGCGTCTCTATACACATATCTGCTGTACGAGTTATCACAACTTCTCTGTACACATATCTGCTGTGCGAGTTATTACAACTTCTCTGTTCACATATCTGCTGTACGAGTTATCACAACTTCTCTGTACACATATCTGCTGTACGAGGTATCACAACTTCTCTGTATACATATCTGCTGTTCGAGATATCACAGCTTCTCTGTACACATATCTGCTGTACGATTTATCACAACTTCTCTGTACACATATCTGCTATACGAGTTATCACAACTGGTTAACGTTTCACTTCTAAATACCTTACCAGATTTGTTTCACTATTCAGAGGTTTTTGTTTTACTAAAGGTTATTGAGAGATTGAGGAAGCACGCTTTCATTGTGTGTTATATATATTATTTGTTATTTGATAAGGGTGTATGCTTCCCTAAAGTTAAGATCATAATACACTAAATAAGGAAATTTAATTTGAAAGCATAGTTAAAAAGTTAAACAACAGTTAAAGACTAAAATCTCATGAAGATTAACCATGCAAAAAGCTCGTATTACATCTAAAATATATCCAGTGATTTTGTTTGATGTTCATAGAATAAATAATTTAAAAATTATTTAAATTTGGGTAGTTGTTATCAGATAAAATATTGTTTGTTTCTAAAATATATTAAAGGCGTGTTAAAATGATTTGATAAAAATAATGAACACTTATCTAAAGCAGATTTTCACCCTTGTGGCATTGGATTTGAAAGTGTCAGCAGTCACTCTATTTGTAGGTGTATAACAGAGCAAAATCTTTGGAACATTATAACAGCTATTATGTTGTTAACTCCATTTAGTATGTTGTTAATGCTGTTAACTCCACTTAGTAACACAGCGATTCCAAAACACCTGTAGTAGGGTCTGAGACGTTAACTTTATTCAGCTAGAAATCATTATTCACCAACCAACCGAAAATGTGGAACTGTTTATGCAATACTTTGGACACATCAGTAACGGCCAACTAATTTTACCACGCAGCAAGCGGTTTAAACTAAGGTGTAATAAGCTTGAATATCACAGTATACTATACCTGCACATGAAGAGGCGTTTGAGACGCTACATTAATCATAATTGAGAACTGTCGTAAATCTAAAGGTTTTGACATAATTCAACATATTACGTTGGAAAAACTAAATGGTGAAATGGTATTTTAAAGATATTGGTGAATTTGGTCCTAAATTTGTTAATGTATACTTTTAGTAGTTTAAGAAGTGGTTCATATTTACAGTTTAAAATTTCACTTTACAAAGTTTTGGTGAATAATATTTTTGTACGTTTAAGTAATACTATAAGTGATGAAAAATAAACCCAAATTAAAAGCTACTACTGCCAGCCAAATGCATTTTCGAAATTTTTAATCAAATTATAAAACTGAATAGTTAAAAAAAAGGATATGACAGTCAGTTCTTGCATAGAAATTAAGAAAATAAACTACACAATTGTAATGATAACAAGTTTATGCCAAAAATAAAATTATATTCATCACTTCATTTAATTAATTTGCAGTAATAAACTGTCAACAACTTAATTTCTACAATATACACTTAGCTAATGTTATTTTAATTCAGCCGTATATAAACACTGAAGACTTTTATATATATTATGTATTTAATAATAAAATCAAATATAATTTAAAATTTGATAACCCTATTTTGCAATCTCACCTCACAATAATGAAGCTTATTTGGTGCCAAATCGTATAATTACGATCTAACCAGGGACATTTTTCGCAATAAAATAATTTAATTGTGGTTTGAAATAAATTTCTCCACTGCGGGAGGAAGCGGATGCAGCAGCGGTACCGGAAGCGGGAAGAGCATTGCTGGAATCACGTTTCCACAACGTGCATGTGCTGCTTTTATTGATGCTGTGTTATCTTTATTTATATACGTATTACTGCAAGAACTGAGCTGTCAACTATTTTGAATGGAATAAATTGATTGAAAATGTATTTATGTTACATAAACAACAATCGAAAGGCCTGTCACTCAATTTAAACATTTATCATTAATTTTTTCTGTAATTGTTTTAGCACCACAAAGGAAGAGGATACAAAATGATTAGATACAGTAGGAATAGACTACTCTCAGTAAGTTTTAGTATTTATTATAGTTATTCAAGTTCTATTGAAATGTTAAACTTCGCTCCAATTTCAATGTCTTTTAAAACTGAAGACATTTTATAAACATCTTATTCGTTATAGATTCGCTTCAGCTAGGTAAAATGTGTACGCTGGTTAAATCTTTATATTAAGATTATGCTTATTATATTTTTGATTACCTGGAAAAGTAATCAATTATTTCGTATTCACCCGAAGGAGCTAGAATGTGTGTTTTCTCAAAAATATGCAATGCATTATCACAGTAAAACAGTACATTCTCATAACCTTTTGAGATGTCCATGTATGGCCACGAGGAACTGCCAGTGAAGGTAACTATCTAAAAAATCAAGTTCTCACTTAACATTGTTCTCTGGCTAAGCATTTTTAATTTGGAAAACATCATGTATAAATAAACTCATAAATGTTATATTCGTTATAATAGTTATTATTCAATTGATTTAGTATTATTCCAAAAAGTACTTACATTTTAATTATTTGGTTTATTTGGTTCAATTTTCCAGATAAAAAAACTTAACACAATAAGATATTTAAAAAGGTAATAGCTAAAATAATTGTTTATAATAAATAATTAAATTTTATTCAACATAATAACACTTTCCCAAAAATCTATTCTAGGGGAGCCAAAACAAATCTGATCTCAATTTCTGTCCGTCCGTCTGTCCTTCGGTAACGCTCAAGAAAGTGTTTTTGTTCTCTATTCTCGGGAAAACAGGTGCACTGATTTTGATGAATCTTTGTTTCTTTGTTTTATATATTCGTGAGAAGGTTTTAGACTACCTACTTTGAACTGTCATACGCCTTTTGGATAAATAATGGCTTCCGCTCAAAAACGTGTTTTCGCGCGGTTTTGATCATGTTTGTTCGCTTTTCCTAGGAAAACGGATGAACTGATTTAGATGAAACTTTGTTTCTATGTTCTATACGTATGTTAGAAGATTATAAGCTATTTCAACATTTTGACTTCACCTCAGGGCTACACCCCACGGGAATTTCAAGATACCATATTATGGTTATGGACAACGCATTTATTTATACTGAACCAGTTGATGACTTAAGAATATTTATTTCATAATCAGCTGTTGTAGTTATTATTTTAAACGTTGAGTGAAGATTGGTAATAAATAATAAAAGTACACAAAGTGGACATATTATCTAAATCTATACTTTTCAGACGCATTCACTCGCTCATATTGTTATCCCTGTAAATTACTAAAAAACGGCGATGTCTAAGAAGGTGACATTTTGCATAATGGTTCCCCTTATTCTGCAGATGTACATTCAAGCTAGGTTTGAAACAAAATCGTACCCGACACTGCCCTAATTTAATTTTGTTGCTGGCAATCTTATGAGTATTAGTTCGGACCTTTTAAGTTGAATTCGGTAGGAATATACCTAGTATATCAGAATTAACACAAGCCCTTTAAGAACGTGTTTTAGGGCCCCACCCCCGAACCTTCAGAATACTTATTTAACAATCTTGCACCTGGCTGATGGAGATGAAATTCGGCAGGAAAAAAGCGGATAAAAAATACTTAAGGATCTGCCCCACTGACCCTTAATATAATTATCACAAACCACTCAACCAATAGAGCTGAAATTTGGTACTTTAAAGGAGATCAGCAGTAACAACATGGCCCATAATGGGGCGTCATGGTGTTGTTCTCTAGAGGTTTCATACGGACACTTTGTGTGTTTAAGACATGGGGGGACGATATCTATGCCTCTCTAAATAGATATTTGATGTTTAGCCAACTAATGAGGGTTTCAAATTAACACTAAATATGAAAATTATTTTTGGATAGTAGTAAGGAGTTGAGCAGTTTTATAAGGGCCTTTTTAAAAGTTGGGATCAGGACATTGGAAAACAGTTATTCTTTTCAAATTCATCTATTATTTAGACATACAACCCGTACGAAGGACGGGTACACAGCTAGTAATATACTATAATTATATATACAATTGTTGAGGGCTATAACGTACCCAAAAATTGGGCAAATCGGGCAGTAAATAAAGAAGTTGGCAATTGGCATTATAGTAATTTACAATCATATTATTTAAATTAAATTGGGCAATTATAGGTGGAATTAACTAATGTATTAGCCTAGGACAGTAGCATATCCATGTTACAAACAAATCAGATCATAAAAAAAAGTTAGTATTTTGTGGATATAATACATATAAATTATACAAAGTATCGAATTTGGAAATAATAGAATTTTGCATATAAGAGTTGAAGGCTATATCATATCCAAAAATAAGTTAAATCGAATGGTAAATAAAGAAATTGGCATTACCAAAGGAAGTTAAAATTATTTAATCTGATAACGGAGAGAATTTGTTAATGCACATTGTACTAAATTAATGGATTAAGTTTAATATTAATCACTATCACACTTACAGTACAACAAAGGCGGCTACTGTAGAAATATTTCGGTGAACTTTAATGAATTGGTTATATAGAGAGTTTAGTGCAAAGGGGAGTTATAAATGGTTGGATTTACTTCCAAAGTTAATCAGAAAATATAATAATAAAGTACATTGATCAATAGGGATAAAGCCCAACTAAGTGAATGCTAAAAACTCTAAAGATGTACACAAAAGGTTAGCATCTGAAGTACAAGTTAAAAGCCAAGATATAAATTGGGGGATAGTGTAAGGATTTCCAAGTGTAAACATGTATTTAGTAAATGCTATACCCCCAACTGGGCGGGAGAGTTGGTTACAATAGCAAAACAAAGCCGGTGACTTATATTTTGAAAGATGAAAACGGCAATATAATTAAGGGAGGACTCTATACAGAGGAGTTGTTTAGCACCAAATATAAAGACATTTATTTCGTTAATAAGATAATTAGGAGGAAGGGTGATTTGTTAGAATTTCTCAGTGTTGTAAGACGTACTTTATTTATCCTGCTTATTTGTTATATGCCAAATGACTCGGGTTTCCAAGTAGCCAGAACTCGTGCATTTCCGCAAAGGATGTATTAAAATGAATTTTTCGCCTATATTCACATTTTGGAATGGGTATTAATACACATACACATAGATATACATACTAAAGATAGAAAAGGGTAGACAAAAGGAAGTAAAAAGTGCCGTACTTCCGCAGCCTCTTCCATAAAAATAGTGGATCTACACTATTATACGTTTGATGTAATAAGGACATGTTGTGATTGATTATTGTTGATTAAGGTACTTTTGACTTTGTAACATGCAATCTAAGTAACATTTGTAAACAGCAGAGATCGGGTGTCGGTCCAAAAAAAAAGTGTCTTCGGACTTGGTTTTTTAGTTGGCAGAAAATTGATGGGTTCCTTGGCCATTTTTTCCAGATGTGGGTTTTGTTGTGAGATCGGGTGTTGGTCCAAAAACTGATCACTCGGACTTGGTTTTCAGTTCACAGGAAATCGATAGGTTTTCTTGGCCATTTTTTCCGGATGTGGGTTTTTTGGACCAAAACCGCTATATTACCACTGATTTTTACAATTATGACATAACAAAAATGATAGACATGTATTAGCTCAAATAAGGCTCATTTTGTCATGTTTCGTATTTTAAAAACATAACTTTTGCATTTTTTATTTGCCATTGATTCTTTTAAAAGTATAATTACTAAAGATCTAACTGAAAAAATGCACAAGAATTAGCACGTAGTACTCATATATACAAGTTGGAGGTAGAAGGGGGCAACAAGCTAAAGGTTTAACTGGCACAAGTATATACTGGAAATCAAACCAGCAGGGTCGAGTGATAATGCAATTAATAGACAACCGTAGTATGTTACACTTCAACACTTGTTCTGATTGAAAGACCTTATTTAATTTAAAAACACTAACTCTTTCCTTATTTGTTGCTAACTATGTTGACACTGAGTACTATTTAACATATACAATGCATAAACAAGAAAAATAAAGCTTGTGACGGAAGGAATCTTTGCACCAACAATAAAACAAGAGAGTCCCCTAGGGACCAAGGCTGTGTTTTGTTGCCTCTGACTTTGGTCAGTCCCTATACACCCTCTCGTGCGGATTAGCCCTCCTTTCACAACATTTTACAATTATGAAATAAAAAATAAAAAAAGCAATCGTAGACCTGTTACATTAGTCCAACTAAGGATGTCATTTTGTCATGTACTATTTGCTCGCATAATAAAAACACTTGCAATGAAATACAGTTTTAGAATTATGGACACACCAAAGAAAAAATTCTAAATTAAACTGCAACAAAATATGTATAACATAGCTAAGTTAAAATATATTTTAATTACTGTATAATGTTTAACGAGTGTGCTGGAAAAAAATAATCAGTGCCTTTATTTTTAACGTATGTAAACGTCTAGCTGCAAGAGCTCTTTGTTTCGTAGGTAAGACATAATACCTAGTTGTAAATTGAAACTTAGTTGTAACGTAAAGGTGCGGTGTAAAAATGTGCAGAGTTTGAATAAAAGAGGATACAAATTTGTCAAAATAAAATAAAAATTAGAAAACAATTATCATTCACCTTAAAAAAGAACTTGGATAAAGGTTAGCTTATTTTTTAGTTCGTTTAGCTTTACCATACAAATGTTTTTAATACGTAGATTAGCTAATAAATGTAATTTAAACTTGGTATATTTAATAAGCTAAAACAAATACTACAGTATTTGTTTTAAATTGCTACAGTATTAAATTATTATACACGATTATAGTGTTATTAACAATGGTAGTAATATGTCAAGGCTTGTACAAGCAAGTTGCACGAAGCAAACATGTTCATAATTTACTCCAAATTATGTTGGGTTGAATTATATGCTTAATCTACTATATATTTGTCAAATCCACTGACTCACTCACTCACTCACTCACGTATCATCGCACAGCCTAAATTGCTTGACCTAGAACCTTGAAATTTTACATGGACGTTCCTTTTAGGGTGTAGGTACCCACTAAGAACGGGTTTTACAAAATTCAAAATTTTAGGGTGGTTTTCGGGGGGTTGAAGTTTTAGGAAAAATAGGACTGTACTTCCTGTACACTATCACCTCTAGTGCCTAAACAAGTGAACCTACCTAAAACGTTAGTGTGGGAATACATTTTAAACATTTTTGTCCTATAAATGTTTTTTCTATCTCTTATGGTTTCCGAGTTATTTAGCAAAACGTGCCAACGTGAGCGTGCGGCGGCGGCCGGAATTGAAAACAGTGTCGATAATGTAGTCCATATAAGTTTAATCGCTGTCCACATTGCAGTGTGCAGACTTTTAGCTATTAAAATTAAATTAATTGCTAATTTTGATATTATTTACTGACAAAAAATCCCTGTGTTTGGTCGTTATTTGATTTATAACTAAAAATATACTTTTAATTCGTTTGGAAAAGTAAAATTTGTTATATTTATATTTAGTTCTCACCAGCGAGTAAATTACAACAATCATACATATTTGCCCAAGGATTGATGTACATTATTGGCTCTTTTCCCTCATCTAGCGTTTGTCTGTGCGTTTGTTTGTAGCGCTTTAAACCCTCATAGGGTTAATATTATACCTGGTGATAGTGCCAACGGGAAACTGTAATCATACCCCGAATTCCTCTTATTCCGTCAGCCTACCCTTTTCAGATTAAACGTCTGCAATTCCTTGTGAGGGTCTATTATGCTATGACAATCAACAAGGCTCAGGGGCAGAGTTTGAAAGTAGCTGCTGTGGATCTGAGAAGTGATTGTTTCGCTCATGGCCAACTGTATGTGGCGTGTTCAAGGGTGAGCTCTCCTGGCAGCTTGGTTATTTTGCAACCAGAAAGAAGAACAAAGAATGTAGTGTACAGAGAGGTTCTTAGCACCTAAGAGCTTTTTCTGTCGAGCATAAGCCCTGTGCAGCACTGAAAGATAGCTTTGATTGCATGTAAATAGAGTGTGGATAATCTGTAAATATCTGCTAAAATTTGTTAAGTTAATGAGGCAAGGGTGCCTGAAAAAAAACTTTCTATGGGAAACGAGCATCGTTACCAGCACACCGGTTTCCTGGGACCTGAAATAAATATATTGATAATGAAAAATTCAAGTGCTATGTAAGTACCACAAATCGTCCGTTGCGAAGCACAGGTACACAGCTAGTACTATTATAGTGCGGTTATCAAAAGAAAGTGACTGGTGGAGTGGCCACGCGTGCAGTTTGTTGTTCGTATTTTCGTTAATATAACTATTAATATAAACTAATCGGAATAAGATACAAAATATTTTTAACACGTGCTAAAAACGTGGTTAACTGAAATAACGTTTATTGAACACTTCTAACCACGTGTTTTACGTTTCCACGAGGTTATGTAATATAATATTTATTCATAAACTCGGTTGGTGCATTTCGAAATTAGCATTTATGATTTTCAATTTATTGACACTCCAATTTTGTAATCAAACTAAGGTTTGGAATTTTGTATTTATGCAGTTTTTAATTAATTAGAAAGAATTTATTTTTAATAATCTTGATACAATTATTAAATAGTTGGTGCCCGTCGAAATTCGACGTAAAAAAATAATAAGGTTCAGTATTCGATGGTACCCTGCGGGAAAAGTCACCAACAATGAAATATTGGTAGTTTTTCTAAATAAGCACAGTATGAGTCTTTGTACCTCGGCTATATTGTTTATTTTAAAATTAAATAAGACACAGAATAGAATAAATAATCTACGTAACCTAAAAAAGTGACCTATGACAATTTTTAAAATCAGCATCTTATTTTTTTAAAGCGATTTTTGTGAACGGGCTACCGGCGAACTACCAGGTTTAAAACCATGGTTGATCTTGTTATTTGAAAGCCCTGGGCGTCTAGAAGTGCCTTATGGGAAAATGTAAAACATTCACTTTCAGTGCTTTACCCCCTGGGCTTTCAAAGTTCCAATGTTAATTTTATGGAAGTATATAAATAAATGTAATTTAACATCTAACATCAGCTGTTGATACTAACAAACAGTAAAGCAAGATCAGCTGCTTTAAGACAAATTCTGGAATGGCATCTCAATAAATATTGATAAGACTGTATATGAGCTGGATATTTCCAAAATAAATAAAAAAATACTTGCTCAAATTCGAGCTGCAGGATTTGCTAGTTATCAATAAATATACGGAGCTATTTTATTTAATCAACTAATTACACATGTTTAAAAATAAATTACTAGGGTAGTTAACGATTATCCTCACAGTATGCGGCATTGACTTATAAAAAATATTCGACGTAATCATGCTCATCGGATCATTTTAGAGCGTTTCTGGACATATTAAATCCAATTTGCTGGTCTGAATCTTTTGCCAATTGTTGGATTTTCTTTTCATGACGGATGACAGTACATAACCTCTTTACTCTACGAAACAAACTTGTTTTGACATTTTAAGGGTTGAATTAAGTGCCCCTCGTGGGGCCACGGAGAAATAATACGAACATCAGCACTATTGTTTACTCTGAGCTCAAGGGGCGAAACTAAAAATTAAAAACATGAGATGCCATTACTTAAAGGGTTATATATATGCTGTGGATTGTGTCAATTAATATCGTATATGAAACATATGAAAAAATATTATCTTCTTTGGGTCATTCTGAATCGACTTCGGTAATTACAGTATATGCGATGCATCATTGAAAGACAATGACCACTAATGATTTTCTCTAAGACAGCTGATTCATTTTGCTACATGCATGTTGTAGATAAAGAAGATATGGGTTTTAATAATCAGCTGGTTAGAAAAACTTCAAATATTGATAAAATAGTTTTAAAAGTTCTTTTTTATATTCTAAATTAAATTATATCAAAAATTTAAGTAAATTGTGCAAATGTAAAGAGATTGATCTTAATTTAAAACAACCCACATGAAAAACAGATCAGTGAACTAATCAAACCCAAAGTGAACTGATCAAAGAGGTGCTAAGTTTAAAATTCACCCCACGTTAAATTGCTATAAAGAAACTTTTATTTTAATTTTTAAATGGTTATTGGCCAGATATAAAAATTTAATTAAGGTAAATTGTGCAAATAGAGGGGTTATTCTTTTTCATTTTACACCCCGCGTATAAATCGGTCCAGTGGAAGTCTCACACATTCTTCCGGAAGATTTTTTATTATGTATTTTAATATATAGGATAAATATTACGGCTTCATATCTAGAGACGTTGCTGAGTTTTTCTAGATTTTATTATATATAGTAGTGAAAAAGTCCACCATTTCAAACTTGTTGAATATATGTTACTCAACAAGACAAGTGCGTACTGGTTTACGATAAATCAAAATAACTTTACAGATTGACACCAATCGAATCAAAGTAAAAAAAAAAAAAAAACACGTACGAATTATGTTATATTAGACGCAGAATCAGACTATATACAGAGTGTCTCACGAAAGGTTTTCCAAACAGATTACCGATGACAAGTTGAACTCGAAGAATGAAGCAAACTAATTTCTCTTCTACTAAACTGACTCCAAGGAATAAAGTAAAAAATATTTGAACTTTTTATAAATTCAGAGCGTGAGTAATCTATCATAAATCTCAAAGATTTAAGATATAAACATGTTATAAGTTGTAAATAATTGTTAATACCTATAATAGAGTTGCACTTTCGTGAAACCAAACTTATTATCTCTATCCGTTTCACAATGGTGGACATTTACAGAATACCTAGTATTTACTAAACTAATAGACACTTATTTCTTACTCGTAATGAACTCAGCTTTGATCTGATATCTTTGACAATATTTTTTGGAAAATAAATATTTTAAACCTTTTTTAAATGTTAATTTTTCCAAAATTCCAAAAGTAAAATAGTATAACTTGTCAAATAGATTATAATTTAATATGTCTTGTTTATAGTAGGAACTTTTTAATGCACTCCTAACTCTTATCTGTCTTTGTTTTTAGTAATCAGGAAAACATAAATTTCCCATATTAATAAATTAAATGTTAATTATACATAATATGTTTAGATGAAAATATTATGCACAAATGTTACAGAGTGTCAGATTGGATTATTGCAAATCTCATTACACTTTTGCCCAAAAGAGCTTTTCACAAACATTACATTCGCATGCATGTTACTTTGTATCATACAAAAGTTGGGATATTTGTTCAGAATAAAGAATTTGGATTTTTATAACAGAAGAGAAAACGCTGTGGAATTTAAAAATCCAATCATCTTAAATTGTTTTTTATTAGTTATAAAAAAATTAACTAAATTGTCTTAGTTTAAACTATGAAGATTTATAATATATTGTTAAATACACTTTCTTAAATCGAACGTTCACGTAACGAAATGTGATTAAATCAAGTTTGTTAGCTAAAAACAAATAAAATAAATAAAATATGAAGCTGTGAACAGCTGTCACAAAATGCTAATGGACTCTGATTCTTCCAGAGAGATGGAGTAACTCATTCCAACGTACCCTTGATACCTGACATGCATTTCTGTGAGGCCGAGTCCAACTCATGTTTTTAAATTACTTGTTAACCCCGCATACCTCATATTTTGAATATTTATTATTTCGGAACTATTTATTTTCTTAAGAATAAATAGAAATTGTAACTTGTTTTGTTTTGTCACAGGTTTACGAATACAAACCTTTTGTATGAGGAAATTCTGAATGATTTTGAATTATGGTATACCAGTCGGTACCATCTATTACTAGATTTTATTATTGGTACGAAACAGTAATACCCATCATCAGGTCCAATGGCGTAATTCAACTATTTTGATCCTCTGATTGGGCATGATGACGGTCGTTGTAATAACAAAAACCGCTAATTGTCAGGCTATATTTTATTATATACATGATGTTGAGTTATTTTCAGTTTAAAATTCGTACTAGTTTTCATATTATATCAACATGTCTATCCATTTAATTGGTATATATTTGTGTACTTAACCCATTTCCCCTTATTCCTGCCTTATGTGAGCAACTAAAACAGCTGATCCTAACCTAAAGTGGAAGAGAGCCTCTAAGCATGTGCCTACCCACTAAAAATCGTGTATGTGGGGAAGTTTGTCTGAAACAGTCTGAAGAGCTCAATTTGCACACTAAGTTCGTAAGTGCTATGAACTTGTTCATTTTATTTGGACGGCGCCGTTGGTATTTTAAAAATCAGAAGACTTTATGGAAATATTAAATAAGGAACCTCCACTACTTTTAGTGTTCGTAAAAAATAAAAACTTCTAATTTCGGTTGCAATTTCCCAATATAGCGGAAAACTTCAAAATGTCAAATACTAACACCCACGCGTTCATGAGAATTATGCAATTTAAAAACATTTTAATAGCTGCTGACACATTGAAAAAAAAAAAAAAAAACTAAGCATTTAAATATACGTAAAATGTTAGATTTTAAGTAATTTAAACTGCCGGTTATTTATTTATTTATTTAATTTATTGACGGTAATCACCAATACAAGTTTACAATGTGGCAATAATGAAAATTTGCAAGAAGGCAAAAAATAACAAACTATAGCTATACATCATGCTATACTATGATAATCAACAATACAGTAACAAGATTAACATCAACAAGTATATGTATAAACACATGTATGAGCGATAACAACACTTCTTAGGTATAAAGTCGAAAGGCAACGACAACATAAAATCGCATTATTACTGATTACTGATAACTCAACCTTTTTAAAAACAGGCTGTCATAGTTTGTTACAAGCAAACTATAAGGAACCAAATCGATCTAACACTGTTTCTATATCCATGCCTGTTAAGTCCCTGCAGTCACAAAATACACAAGTGACAGTTTTCATTATAATATTGTAAGTTGGCCTTTATATTGGAAAATGATGGAAAAACAATTCATGCAAATGTGTTTTTTTCAGGTAGCAATGACATTTTACTTGCCAGTATCTATATATTTATTTGTAACAGATACAATAAATAAAATCAAAATGTTTTGTCGTCATTCGACCATGTACATAGGCATTGATAAGCATCAGGCTTAGCTACCCAGTAAGTACTAAACTCACTTACAATACTAATAAAACAATGAACATTCTGTTGCAAGCTTAATCAATACTCTTTTTGATAAATACTCACGGTCGGTGTAGTATTATTTTTTAACCCGAAAAGCCTTTGGTTGTTTCCGGAATTTCTCACCATTGGCTTCTGATTTAAGAAATTGTAGCAGAGAATTATACAACTCTTTGGAAGAATATAGTGTATGTTTGTTTTCAAAAAAGACGTGTGTTATTAAGGACGTGCAGTGCTCCGGAATTTTCAAAAGTTGTACCTAGCGGTGTTGGTACAAATGTTTATTTTTCACAAGGAGAGCAAAACATTCAGGAATATAAATGGTGTAAAAAGCTAGAATATTGATTTAATAGAAAATGCGCCTACATGATCTGGACTCCTTCAAACAAAATATCAGTCTTAATGTTTTTTTGCTTTATTTTTTTGTGAACAGAAACTTGTATCATTACGTGTAGATTCTGCACCCCAAACTGCGACCCTGTATGAAAAATGAGGGTACACACAGCTAAAATATGCCGCAAAATAATTTGAGTCTTACAATTGAGCAAAGCTTCGAATATACCAATCTTATAGTATTACAGGTACAACAAAATAATTAAGAAATATACAAAATATTTTAAAATGTAGCCTTATCCTACTTCAAGTTTGACGTTGTTAAGGTATGTTTTGTGTGGCATATTAACTAAGAGTTTTAGCATACACCATTATCTGTAAATCACTTTTATTAATCTATGTATTACTATTTTACTACTATTATATTTAATTCTATTTTATTTTTATTTTAGTTGCTCCAATGGCTGAGGCAATTTAGACCATTTTACAATTCAATAAATTCTCGTATAACGAGTGATATAAATAAATAGTAACATAAAATACAAACATACTACCTGATAATATATGGTCACAAGTAATTCTGCTTAAGTTACTTTGATACTTTTTGTAAGAATAGTTTAAAACAACCTGGACAAAGAGGGCCACAGACCAGTTTGATGGAGGAAACTGCCGCTATCTACCGGCATTAATCTCAACTGAGCTGTTCATTTCCTCGACACCATCGCTTATTTATAGCTTAATTTTTCATACGATGTTCTTAACGTGAGTCATGTTACATAACTTGTACAGTTATATCCTGATACACCAAATGACATCAACCGGCTGATTCTTAGTGTATAGACTAAACGAATTGAAGCAAATAATTATGATTATGATTAATTAGAATATGGTCGTATAGCTTTTTAAGAACGAGATTCAATTGCTTGCAGACGAAGGTTTTATATTTTAAATAGTTCTTATATGTAGTGAAAATTACAATTATAACGAACTGGTTCACGATAATTTTCAAAAGGACTATCTAAATAGATAAACTTGCATGTTCTTAAAATGTATATACTAGCTTTTCATCGTAAGTGACAGCACGCTTATCATTTTGGTCTAGTGATTGCATTATTCCTACGGACTTTAGGAACTCTCTTAGTAAATGCTTTATTTAGTTTTTAATATTAATCCTCCCCTTTATTTAAAATTAATTTTTGGTGATGGCGAGTTCATTTTATTTAAAAAATTATTGCGGACATTTTCCATCACTTATAAGTAAAAACGGAGTTTTACAACGTTTTGGAATCTTGAATCTGATCCGGTCTTTACCTGAAGACGCTGGTGGTTAGATAGTTAATTTAGTTTGTTGGCCTTCGACGGCTCTCTTAGTGGCTATATTAGTACAGAGGTCGACATTGGGTAACACGAAATGAAGCTGTCACAGTATTGGTAAGTCTTTTGGCTATCCAGTGTGACCAACTTCCCTTCCTTGGTTCTTCATGGTCTCTTCTGAGGGTTTGACTCCCAGTTGAGACTGGATAGCCAGTCTAGTCCGAGTTCTTGGAGGGAGTAGTGGATCTTCCTTGCAGCTTGGGACGGGTGCCTGGGAGGAAGGACCCTTAACCGACGGTCTCCGGTCTTTTGGGCTGGGGGACGTACCGTCCTGGGGCCCCAACCCCTGAAAGTTTGGAGGCTCTGTGCGATGGCGGCCCCGTCTGACAGACTTCGGGGGACGTCGGATTAGAGGGCGAATCGCCCTGGGGTTCTGTCACCCATACAGCCCGGGAGCTAGGTAAGGTTCTAATTCCCTTTCTGGAGCAAGGCAGACTGACCCTGTCCTACCACCTTTCCTGTCCCTCTTTCCTCTCTTTCCGGTGGCTTCATAATATCCCAAAGGAAGACATGTCTAGCTGGCCATGTCGGGGCCTCATAATCCTTCCAAAAACAAACAAAAAATGTAGTTTGTTATTACTGAATTTAAACTCATGTTGAAAAAAAAACTCGAAGTGATTGCCTAAGTAAACCTAGTTAACAAAACAAACCTCTGCAACGTCGTTGGCCATTCTTGGCGTTTACATTATGATCACCAAACATAATCACTACAGTCGCCAACCCCGTATAAAATGTGTTTTTTAAAACAGGTTGTTACATTTTTTCGTTGTATGTAAACTAATCTCCTTATACTCTAAGGCAATAAAACAATTTGCGTTTTTTCATTACTTTCAGATATACAGCATTTTCAAAAACTGAAATAGTGATCATAAGTGCATTTTTTACACGTAAGTAGTAAATGAATGAATTTAACAGAATTAAAAATATATCAACTATGCAGATACAGAGATTTCAATACTATTACAGTACTTTAATCACCTCTGTAAAACAAATTTATAACTATTATAAAGTGTTTAAAAAAATTCTTTCAGGACTTTGGGATATGATTCCTCATACAAAAAGAAAGTAAATAGTTCATACGACGGTATGACCTAAAACACATAGTTCACTGATTATCTGTCTGTATTTTTTTTGTACTAGATGAGTTATATCTTAGGAATATCTGAAGATATTTACTTCAAATTTATTACATATATTACATCTAATTATTCTCATTTTGGTACAGAATATGAAGTTTCTACTCTGTACCATCTCAAAATGGTGGCAATTTTAGTTTTTCAAAGTTAAATATCTTAATAAGCAGAATATTTAGGAAGGAACTGAAATTCGGAAAGGTTTTCTCATTTTGTCCTTAATAATAATGATATGAAGATTTTAACAATAATATGATAAACACCTGAGAGATCCTGTTTTTTATTATTAAAAACATTATGTTTTTGGCTAGAAATTGCAAAAAAGCATATTTAACTAATACAAATCACAATTTCTCATTGATGAGGTCTTAAGGTCTGTACAGCTAAGGTGTCAGTTACAAACCGACTCATTTCCTCGCGGTGCTGTGGCTAACTAATCTGCTTGGAATTTACAGCTGTGGTCTAACATCTTGTAGCAAAAACCACCTTACACAAATTCAACATTCCTTACAAGATGTAAAGTGGATAAGGTGGTTCAACAAGAAGAAAATGCGGTTAAAAGAATTCTAGTGACAGAATTGAATTTTAAATTTTGTATGAAACAATTTCAATTTTACACACAACTAACTATATTACTCGTGTACAGTCGTTCGCACTGACCTATGCTTATTAGTGGACGTTCTAGTTAAGTTGTTGTTACAAAGTAACATGCATGCGAATGTAATGTTTGTGAAAAGCTCTTTTGGGCAAAAGTCTAATGAGATTTGCAATAATCCAATCTGACACTCTGTACATTTGTGCATAATATTTTCATCTAAACATATTATGTACAATTAATATTTATTAATATGGAAAATTTATGTTTTTCCTGATTACTAAAAACAAAGACAGATAAGAGTTAGGAGTACATTAAAAAGTTCCTACTATAAACAAGACATATTAAATTATATTCTATTTGACAAGTTATACAATTTTACTTTTGGAATTTTGGAAAAATTAACATTTAAAAAAGGTTTAGAAAATTTATTTTTCCCCAAAATATTGTCAAAGATATCAGATCAAAGCTGAGTTCATTACGAGTAAGAAATAAGTGTCTATTAGTTTAGTAAATACTAGGTATTCTGTAAATGCCCACCATTGTGAAACGGATAGAGATAATAAGTTTGGTTTCACGAAAGTGCAACTCTATTATAGGTATTTACAATTATTTACAACTTATAACATGTTTATATCTTATATCTTTGAGATTTATGATAGATTACTCACGCTCTGTATTTATAAAAAGTTCAAATATTTTTTACTTTATTCCTTGGAGTCAATTTAGTAGGAGATAAATTAGTTTGCTTCATTCTTCGAGCTCAAGTTGTCATCGGTAATCTGTTTTGAAAACCTTTCGTGAGACACTCTGTATATAGTCTGATTCTGCGTCTAATATAACATAATTCGTACGTGTTTGTTTTTGTTTACTTTGATTCGATTGGTGTCAATCTGTAAAGTTATTTTGATTTATCGTAAACCAGTACGCAACCATTCTTGTGATATTTTTTTGGTGGATACGTTCTTACAAATTAGTTCTTTGCTTCTGTGGTTTACTGAAAACTGCTCGACAGTCAACACAAATAAAGCATAGTTCTTCAACTTTCGGTTAAAAGAGTCCGTCGATTCCGCTCCTAGCTCTTGTACTATTGAGAGTGAAATCAAATTGATCCATTGTAGGGATAAAATCTTTTAGGGTTTATTATCGATTCTCGTATTGTCTTTCCTGAGCATGTTGAGTAAGACACCTGAAAATTAAACAGTAGTATATATTTTCTTCGAAGCCCTGCTAAATTTTCTGACCAACATATTCTTCTTACAACAAATTTCGGCTGCTTGTATCCTCATTTATCATACGGGAGTGCAGAGTGATACAATTTTCCGCTAACAAAGTATTAAAACTTATTATTGTCATGAAGAGTTTGAATCATTTAGAGGTTTTTTTCTCTAAAAGCAATCTTCTAAAATTTTACAGCATTTATATTCTTGAATATCTTTCTCTCCTTTCAACAAATAAACATTTATGTGAATCTCGCAACTATATAAATGATAGATAGATACAAGCTGCACAATTCTGGAGCACTTTTGTCGACATTCCAGTCAGGGTTGCGACCACTGCAATTGCGGTTACACTGGTGTGTTTACAAACCTTCATCTGAATCAGTCAGTCTGTGTAACACATTCAGCTGCCAGGAAGTATTTAGGATCGTAAGCCAGAGTTGCAACCATTAACAGTTGCCGTTAATCTGGTGTTTATGGTCACTTGGTGTGTATATTACAACTATTGCAGCTGTATCAGTCAGTCTACGTAACACATCCAGCTGCCAGGAAGTATTTAAGATCATAAGCCAGAGTTGCAACCATTAACAGTTGCCGTTAATCTGGTGTTTATGGTCACTTGGTGTGTAGATTAAAACTGTTGCATCTGTATCAGTCATTCTATGTAACACATGAATTTGGCAGTGAAGGATTTGAGGTTGTAAGTCAGAGCTACAAACACTCCAGTTGTGGTTACTCTGGTGTTTATGGTCACTTGGTGTGTATATTACAACTATTGCAGCTGTATCAGTCAGTCTACGTAACACATCCAGCTGCCAGGAAGTATTTAAGATCGTAAGCCAGAGTTGCAACCATTAACAGTTGCCGTTAATCTGAAGTTTATGGTCACTTGGTGTGTAGATTAAAACTGTTGCATCTGTATCAGTCAGTCTATGTAACACATGCACTTGTCAGTGAAGGATTTGAGGTTGTAAGTCAGAGTTACAAACACTCCAGTTGCGGTTACTCTGGTGTTTATGGTCACTTGGTGTGTAGATTAAAACTGGTGCATCTGTATCAGTCAGTCTATGTAACACATGCACTTGTCAGTGAAGGATTTGAGGTTGTAAGTCAGAGTTACAAACACTTCAGTTGCGGTTACTCTGGTGTTTATGGTCACTTGGTGTGTATATTACAACTATTGCAGCTGTATCAGTCAGACTATATAACACATTAAGTTGGCAGTGAAATATTTGAGACCGTAATTCGAGGTTGCCTCCACTGATTGATTTGGTTACTTTAGTGTTTATTACTCCGACCAAGTTTTCATAGTTACCCTAATCTAATCCCCGTTCACTGCAAAGTTGATTTAAAGCGAGAGAAACATTTGCTATCTATCTTTGGTATTCATTTTCAAAAAGTAAAAATGTCCTTAAGGAAACGGACCGTAGAAGACGTCCACCGGATGACTTTTCACTGCAACAATATCACGAGAGCAGCACACTGTACAAGAATGTTAAGCTACACTTGTTTTTTACTC
Source organism: Allygus modestus (assembly GCA_963675035.1). Taxonomy (NCBI): domain Eukaryota; kingdom Metazoa; phylum Arthropoda; class Insecta; order Hemiptera; family Cicadellidae; genus Allygus; species Allygus modestus. Next base: position 50,581,170 of record OY776116.1, read on the forward strand.
CCAGGAAATGCTATTTTGTATTTTACGTTTGTTAATTTTTAAGGGATTGTAAATATCATCACACACACAATGTATGATGGCTTTCAATTTATGGTAATAAGACCCCTCAATTAATTTTAATTCTAGTGTATACGTGACTAATGTAAACCCTTATCCTACGCCATTGGACAAGGGTAGACCACAGCAAAAAAGTGACTTACTCTATTGGAGTTTTCCTTACAATTCAAATGACAAATATGCCAAACCCTAAATTAATAAACACGACAATTTAACGTTGAAGTTATATTAAATTATTTAATTAATTGTTTCATTGATAACATTGCACACCATGCATCTTGTGCAAATTATATTTGAAACATTTTTACACTTAGGTTTTAACAATTGCAACAAACGACTTGAATCAAGTGGGAAATAGCATTGAGCCTCTAAACTGTCGATCCTTTACGGGCCAATGGTCTGCCACCTGCTGCCTGAAGGGTTACCAATCGCCAACGTCACTTGTCTTGTCTTATTGCTGTCTATGTCATAGGAACACAGTTATAAACTGTACACCTCACACTCTCCTAAAACACATTCAAATTAGTAAATAGTAGGAAAGTTGTTGTTGATCCTATGTGTTATTTGTTAATTAAATTGTTAAATATACTTCATTATATACTAGTAGCCCGTCACGGCTTCGCTCGCGATCAAAATTTTATGTTTGAGAAGTTAGTTAACATTTGTTAAAGCACCTGGGGGACAGAGCTTTGCTCGAGAAGCCAGTTAGTTTGTTAAAAATGCCTTGAGTTCTTATATTCTCGGTTCCCCTCCAAGGCGAGCATATTTGTTTTGCTTATTTGATCGATTATTTTCATTTTGGACATGTCGATTAGTATTCAATCTTCAGATTTAATTTTTCTCGCAACCAATAAATAACCTAATCATGCATATTTAAAGATACATGTACACATTGGTTCTAATCACTATTTTCACAAAAAAACATGCACTTTACCAAGTAAGTGTTATTTTTACAATTGAATGGTTGATTTTGAACAGCTGTTACGATTATTTTGTTTTGATTTACAAATATTAACCATAACCCCAATGTTAGTTTTTAGAATAGTTTTCTATGCTAAACAAATTTTCGAATTTATGAGGCTTGATTAGCCACATTTAATAACCGATAAATTCGATGACTCCAACATTTGGATAGCCCTAAAGTAAAGCATATTTGGAGCAGGAGTAGGCAAAGGTTTTATTCTGATGTACAAACTATCCTCCTAACAAAAGTAATGCTTAATCGGTCCAGTTAACTACTAACGTCAGTGATGATTTAATTAACATTTTAAAGGCCGATGCGACGGAGCAGATAAGTCCCAAAGGACATATCGGACGAATATTATAGGCATGTTTCTGATTATAGTGTATTGCCTGCTGTAAAATTGTTGCTCAATCGGTCTAGGAGTATATGATTAATATGTAAATGCTGAAGGTCATTAGAGACGAGCCTCATTAGAACGGAAACATGCCCAAAACTCTTTTTTTGATGGACCAGCTTCTTCCAAATAACTGCTCAACAACTCTTGTAGTTTGTTGGACTTATTGATGGTGGAATTAAAAACACATCAAATATTCAGTATTATAATCACAATGATTACCGAGACAAACTGAGCTTTAAATACCATGTTGCAAGGGCTTATGTGTTCCGTACCAAATGTTTCACTGCCGTGCCGTTATTTTATATGGTTTAGTATGCCTTTGTAGAGTAGTAAAGCGGATGTGTTCCCTCCGTTCTGTGATAGCAAAAATTAGCTAACTAAATGATCATAGGAACTAATACGGTACATTCTGTAGTGAAAGGTTGAGTAATATGGATCCTTAAGATCTTCTTTGTAGCAGTGCCGGGCCGGACGAAGAGGCATAGCCACTAAGAACGAAATAAAACAGCTTAAACGTTTCCTCCTCCACACGAAAATGGGCAAAATGTTTTATTTAATTCAGTAAAGAATTTTTTTGTGAAACGTGGAACAAATATGGCCCATAAACAGACAGAAAGATAAACAAATTTTAACGACAGTTTAAACATCTCCTCTGCATTCAAAATTTCACTGCTCAAAGCGATGTAGAAACCCAAATTTTATTTAGATAGATAATTACATTCCTTACCTGTAACATATGGTATTACTAATAACCTGAGCGTAATGCTTTAACAGCTGCAATTCAAATAAAATTGTTCCCCATGTTAATCTTATGGGCAAAAAACTAACATTGAGGGCAGCCCCTGTCTTTCAGATTACAAATATCGAAAAATGAAAACCGTTATGCACAAATAAAATTCAGAGCGAATATTTTGGTACCTCAATCGTCAAAATTGGCCCAGAAATAACGGAGTAGTTCTCTTAACAAAAATCACCTTTGCGTATTAATATATCAGATTTGCATTGCCATCAGCTGAGTAACTAAATAAAATATAACTCCATAAGATTAACATTGAAACTTGGAGAGCTCGTGGGGCAAAGCCCCGCGGTCGAGAGTTTATGGAAACCCCAAAAGGCACATCTAGAGCTTAAGAGCTTTCGATTGATACCATGTATATAAATAATGGTTTTAGGGGTCGAAAATCACCGAGCTTAGGTGCTTTTAGGTGCTATTAGGCTTAGAAGCTTAGGTGAAACTGATCAGTGTTTCAAATTTGTCTCTGATCTCACCAGTAGATTGCAGTGGCATTTATAAATATGACTAATTAATTAGTAACTATCCAGCTTCACTGTTAATTTCCATACAATATTTAAATAAGAGCTATCAAGTTAACTTAAGAGTTATTTGAGCTATCTTAATTTCCACACCATTTTAAATAGTTTAAAACTAATACTTAAAATATTATGACATTTTAAAAACAAATCCCTTTACCCTATTTTCAAGTTGTTTTTCGACCATGGTCTCGTACAGATTTAACATATCGTACAAACTAGTTGATAATTTCCATTTAAATTTGGTATTTGCATATTTTTATTTTAACCATAGTAAACGAGTTGTTAATTTTAGCATTAAGTGCAATACACACATAAATACCTTTCCTGATTGATTGAACTGATAACCAAAACGGTGACCAGTGTAATGATAGCTTTACTATCTATAGTTATTTCATTGGTGATCAAAGCCACACATTAGCAGTCAGAGTTGTGTGAAGTTTAAGAGCCTTAGGAGACCCTCATTAGCGGACCATAAAAGCCTGAACAATACTCAAACTGATATAGCGCTTTCTTTAACATCGCTACAAACTAAAGCTGATTAGATCTAGGGTATTTAATGTAAAAGTAACATATCCTGACCTAATACACAATAAGGTAAGATATTAATTACTTCAATAAACCTTACCTTGTAATTTGTTTTATTATTAAGTAAGGTTTATTATTATTTAATTTATTACTTATTATTTATTATTAAGTAATCTTTTAGTCTCTAAATTAAGAAGTGCGTGTGAAAGTTGCAATTTGGATTTGCTGAAATTAAAATATAGATAAACTACATATGAATTTATCAAATGTAAAACATTCACAAGTAAAAAAATTTATGACAACCATTCCGGGGTTGTGTTTTTAGGTTTATTCAGTGAGGTATGGGTTCCATTTTAGCGCTAATATAGTATCAGGGAAATAAGACAGATGTGTCGGTCTCATTCTTTAATTTTTGCTGGATTAGGAAACCCCACCATAGCTGCTAGGTACGCGTCTTCCAAAAGCGGGAATTTTGCGCAGGTTACTGAAAGGATGGGATATAGCAGGAAAGGAAGGGGTCGGATAGGACAGGCTGCCAAATTGACCTTTCAGATGGTCAAATCCTGTGCTCTTGTGACAGTTGTGATCAGGCTAAAACAGACGGACCCGCTCTCTTCCCTCCAACTGGCCAACCCAACCGATAGGGTATTCATGTACAACAGCCAGGGACCATCCATTTTCAGGTTGGAGACTAAACCCGGAGTTTCCGTCCCCAGCCGCTGGAAATGGGGGCAAATGGCTTACCAAAGGTGAAGGGAAGTTTGCCATAATGGACAGCCAAAAGACTAACCATATGTAATGACAACTTCATTTGCTGTACCCAATGTCTGCCTCAAAACTGGTATAGACCAGTTTTAAGGTTGTCCTGGGACTGTATCGGTCATGTCCAATGAGAGAAAGACATCAGAGTTTGCTCATTAAAAGTTTATAGGTACAAAATATTTTGACTGCAAATAATTAATTCTATAATCCTATGCAGGGTGCCTGAGAGAGTATGGCACAAATACAGAATTTGGTAGAGCTCATCAAAAGGAGCAAAACACTTCACATAATCGTACAATTCTCAAATAGTGGGAAGAGTGGAAAAGAGAGTGGAAAGAGAACGAGCACCAGGAAAAATTATTTTCACGATAGTATTGGAATATCAGCTGCTTTTCCATTACGGATATTGCTAGGTAAAGTTTGTCATAAGATCGTCAGGTTCGTTCTCTTTAAATTGCGAGTCGTAGACGAGCAATTTAAATACGACTCGCACCAGGAAAAATCACACTTTTCCCACTAGTTGTGAAATATACTATTTCCCACGAGTTTTGAAAACTATTTTTCACGATACTACAGCAAAATATTATCTGATGGTAATTCTTCCATTTCCACAATGTTTTAAACAGATGTGCATTATTCCAATATTGCATTGTATTGTATTGTTAGGCTGATTTATAATCAGCTGATTTTTTCCCACTAGGGAGAATATAATTTTTCATTACTAGTACCCACTAGTAACCCACTACATTGCCAGGTAAAGTTCGTCATATACCCATATGACGAACTTTACCTGGCAATATACGCAATGGAAAAGCAGCTGATATTAAATTAGTATCGTGAATAAGTTTTTTTAAAATTCGCTCCATTTTCTGGCAGTCTGCATCTTTTTGGTTTCTAATCAAATCTTAGGAACTACTTGAGGTACTGACTTGAAACTTGGAATGTGCATTTATATATAAGGGCTATTTTTGTATTGAATTTGGCTTTTCTATCTATTACCGTTTCAAAATGGCGACTTTTAAAGCTTAACATTTTGAAAATGGTAAATCATTTACGATTTGATCTGTATTTTTGGTATGCGAAATTTTAAGTAAAAAGGATTACAACAAAATTATAATCCCTTGACCAATATCTGAGCAATTGCAGTTTTAAGAGTAAAATAATTAAAACTTTTAACAATTATGGTAATTTACATAGAATTTTCACGATTGAACTCATAAAAATTCCAATTTGTCAGCCATGGGTCAGATGATCGTTATAATATTTAAGGAATCCTTTTTGACTTAACACCTCCCATGTTTTATATTCGAAGATCAAATTATTAATTGTTTGCCGCTTTCAAGATATTAACATTTAAAAATAAAATATCGTCGCCATTTTTAAACGGTTAAAAATAGAATAGCTAATTTAAATACCAAATTAGCCCTAATTTAGCGTTATACACATGCAAGTTTTAAGTCTGAGCCTAAAGTGGTCCCTAAGATCTGCTGCATTTACTAAAAAATACCTTGTGGCAGACAGCCGGAAAACGGAGCGAAAAAAAATTATATAAAGTTTTTAGTTTCCTTTTGATGAGTTCTACTAAATCTTGCAATTATGCCATGCCATCGTGGGACACCCTGTATGTATAAGATTGTATGACTATTTTTTAACTTTACTTGAGGAAGTTCTGTTTTGATTATAAGTGGGCTTCTAGAACTTTGATAACCGGATGCGTTAAGCTGACAAAGCCTACACAAACGAGAAGTAGCTTAAAGTAGATCAAACATGAAGCCCCAATTTCGTTTGTTGTCTGGATTCCTCTTGCAAGGAAATAAACATTCGATAAACTCTCTTAGATTTTTCCTTACAAATTTGGGGAATCATAATTACATATCGGCCAAAGCTATTAAAAAATAAAAATAAATTCATACTGTAAATACTGTTATTGTAAATACTGTTATTATAAATTCATACTTTATTGCTAAGTTATTGAAATTAATCTCACTGATATTACAAAATCGTGAGGCGTATTTTTTTGATTAATTATAACAACACGTATCATGTTGCTTATCAAAGTTAATTATTAAAATAATATTATAACCTTCAGTGTTGTCAGATCAGTTGTCATCACCGAAGCTGATTACTGTAGGACATATAGAATGGAGCATAAATGAAAGCACGGAACATAACTTGGTAAATTGGCTCTCCAATGTAATTGACAACGGATCCCCCAAATAAAACGGGACTTACTTGGGAAATCTGAAAATATCTATAGCTGTTATATTTGTGGATTCGGTTTTCTAAGAGCTTTATAATTTCATTACCAATTCAAAATGTTGGTGGTAAAATTAATTTAAAACCTTAGTCGCAAACCAAATAGATTTTTAATATCATAAGTAAATAAAATGACAATATATCAAACATTAAAAACTAAATTAAAGTTTTACCAATAGTTAAACTTTTCAATCATGATCACTATCATTAAAAACTGCACTCTTCAGAAATCACTCCCAGGAGATTTTGCCGGTAATGATGGTATTATCTAAAGTCCACAGTTGGCAGTTGGCAGTTGTAGTACGTGTTTCGTTCTGATAAAAATAAAATGTTGAAATTGAAAATATATTAATTTATTTTTGCATTCTAAATTTAAACTTATATTACTTAAAATGTATTTATTTACAGTAATTTATACTGGGAGAAGAGAAATGCTTGACAGTTTGAAATGGCTTCATAAAAATTAAAATAAATCACTAATCAAATTTAGATTATTAAAGAAATAATTGAATTTGTTGCAAGTAAATTTTAAAATTAAATGGCACTAAGAAATATGCATTACGTAATTAGTTCACAAATATTTAATAAAATATAATTATAGTACCAAAGAAAATACTAGTAAATTAGCTCAATTACTGTGATTTAATCATTTAAATATACAATCGTGCTTTATTCATTTACACGTTGACATTTGATTTGTACCGTAATAACATTAATTCACCAGTTTTAAAACTGAATTAATATTTTTAAAATTTATTTCCTACTAAGGTTTTTTAATATTTTGTGTTATCAAACACTCATTTTTCAAAGAGAGAAAAATGTTACTAACCCCCTTTTTCAAAGAGGGTTTCAAATATTTAAAGGTTCAAAACACAACATGGCATTCCCAGTCATTTAATATAATATTTTTGTGATTTTAGCAAATTTCCCCTATAGGGAAGAAGCTATTACCGTAGGTCTCATGGTAAGACTTAAGCCCGAGACCATGATAACTTTTCATTTTGAGTTCCCCAGATGCCAAAAACACCATTCGTTCAAATTTTTATATATGTATATATATATGTGTCCGTAAGCACGATAACTCTTGTAAAAAAGGTCCGATCTTAATTAAATTTGGTACAAATGTGTAAAGCACCATTTATTTGAACGAGTTCGAAAACCAGACGAATCGCACCATCCAAAGGGGGGTTTTTGGGGGGTTTTGTACCCCAAAAATGGGTTTTTTGGGGTTTCCACATGTAATTTTTATTCAAATAAAATTTTAATTTTTACCATTTAATTCAGCATAAAAAAACAAACAATTTGGTATTTTTATCATTGCTCTACGTCAATTGGTTCCTGAGATATTGAAAGTGCTAAACACAGTACGTTGTCTAATGTTATTCTTATGGAGAAAAAGAAAAATTGTATATCTCGCTTATTTATGAACATAAACTGACAAAATTTGGTATATGGCTTCATCTGGTTGGGGTTTATCGTTGTTTGCACAAAATACAAAATTTTTACGTATGGTTCCCGTAGCAGCAAACCTAGGTAATCGGTCCCCATGTTATTCTTATGGAGAATAATTAAAATGTTATATATCGCTTACTTATAACTGTAAATGAATGAAACTTGGTATGTGACTTTACTTAGATGAGTTCTAATGATATTTGCATAGAAGCCCATTATTTTGTGTTCCTTTTTGCAGCAAACCTGCGTACTCATCCCCAATGTTATTCTTATGGACGATAATTAATATTTTTAATATCGCTTGTTTGTGAATGTATTTCTTATTAATCCTGTTAAATGTTAATGTGTTATGTTATATATTCATTGGGAATTCGCTGAGTATGCAGGTTTGCTGCGACGGGGGTATTTTTTATGCTGCTTCTAAGTATGTATTTCAATTATCGAAATTTCCCGCCATTTTTCCAATATGGCGGACAACTTTGTTTTTTCTTATGGAATACCCTGTATTTTATTATGATTTTAGATAGCAAACGAGATTTTAAGAAGTTTTTATTCTTGGTATTTTTTTCCTAAACCTAATCAATGAGGCTCTAGAGACACTAAAATACCATTTTTAAGTAAATTCAGTTTTAGTAGTTTTTATTAGTTTTTAGTTCTGAAAAATAGTTAAGTTAAAATTAATAGTAAAACACAGCTTTTAAATGTGAATGATATTGCTTATCTTTATTTATTTACAGTTTAAAACACTTAGATTAAATTATGTACACGTTCACAACAAGAGAGCTCAATTATCCTAGTTCTACATAAGATGCTCAAACAACTGTCCATGTTGCTCAATACACATGGCCAAGCGCTCTTCATGTGCTCTTTGCGAAATAATAATAGTTTGTTCATTTATGTCACTGCAGGCGGCTTGGATCCTGCACTTCATGTCTGCAGGTGTCGTTGGTCGGGTTTTAAACACTTTGTCCTTAATCGCACCCCAAAGAAAAAAGTCCAGTGGTGTGAGATCTGGTGATCTCGGTGGCCATGCAACTGGGCCTCCTCTCCCTATCCAACATCCTTCAAACACATCATTGACGGTTTCTCTGGCCACTCTGGAGAAGTGTGGTGGAGCACCGTCCTGCTGGAACCACATATCCATTCTGGCCTGAAGGGGAAAATTGTCTAGAAGAACAGGAAGATGGTTTTCTATAAAGTTAGCGTAGTCGATCCCGTTTAGCGGGCCATCGAAAAAGTGAGGCCCGACAATTTTGCCTTCGAAAATACCACACCAAACATTTAATGACCATTTTCTTTGGTTATCAATGGTCTGCATCCAGTGAGGGTTGTCAGTAGACCAATAATGCATATTATGTCTGTTCAAATGTCCGGTACTGAGGAACGTTGCCTCGTCTGAAAATAAAACAGTTGACAAAAACGAGGTTGCAACTGGATTTGTTCTGTCAACCATGTGCAAAATGCTAACCTTCTAGGGTAATCAGTTTCTCGTATCTCTTGGTTAAGAATGACATGATATGGGTGAAATTTATGTTTCCGTAATATTACTGAAACTGAACTCTTACTTATGTTTGTATACCTCTCAATTTCTCCAGTAGAGAGGTGCGGGTCAACCATAACTGAGGCCAAAACATCTGCTTCTGTATCAAAATCGGTGATAGGATGTGTTCGATTCCGTTTTCTAGGACCCAAGTTACCTGTTAAACGAGCTTTTTTTCAAGGCGTAAAAAGCTCATACCTGATGGATGCCGCCTGTTAGGAAAACGAGTGGCTTACAGTTCAGCTGCGGATCTTGTGTTTTCGTGGCATTCCCCTAAGATTAATAACATATCCACTTGTTCGTTAAAAGTCATTGTAACAATAAAAAACACTATTACAATACACAGTCACAATAAATTGTACTCTTAAGACAGTGCATAAACACAACAACGAATAAACAGGAACAGGAAACCTCATACTTTTGATTTACTTGAACATGTGTAATTACCACTGTTGCACAGCTGTGACTTTCGACCGTATAATTCTTGAAGTTACAGTGAAATTAAACCTTAAAAATGCTCTAGAGCTTCATTGATTAGGTTTAGGAAAATAAATACCAAGAATAAAAACTTTTTAAAATCTCGTTTGCTATCTAAAATCATAATAAAATACAGGGTATTCCATAAGAAAAAAACAAAGTTGTCCGCCATATTGGAAAAATGGCGGGAAATTTTGATAATTGAAATACATACTTAGAAGCAGCATAAGAAAATAAAGGGGGTCCTCCATAAGAAGTTTACTGTCAGACATAAAATAAAAAAGTTAGCTATTGTAACACTTTAGGCTGGACACCCGGTATATATGTATGTGTCTGTGAGCACGATAACTCTCGTAAAAATTATCTGATTTTGATGAAATTTGGTATAAACGTGTAAAGCAACATTTATGACTTTAAGTTCGAAAACCAGCCAGATCGCTCTATCCGAAGGGGTATTTTGGGGGATTTTGTACCCCAAAAATGGGTTTTTCGAATTTTTGACGAATAATTTTGGAAATGGTCAAATTTTAGTTTTTCCTACTGGATTCAGCTTATAAAAACACACAATTTGGTATTTTGATAATTTCTCTACGTCAATTGGTTACCGAGATATTGAAAGTGCTAAACACAGTACGTTGTCTAATGTTATTCTTATGGAGGAAAATACAAATTTTATATCTCGCTTATTTATGAACGTATATACTGACGAAACTTGGTATACGACTTCATCTGGTTGTGGACCATTGATATTTGCTCAAAAAAACAATTTTTTACCAATGGCTCCCGTAGCAGCAAACCTGCGTACTCAGCCCCATGTTATTCTTATGGAGAATAAGTAAGTGTTATCTCCCTTCATTGTGAAAATAAATTAATGAAATTTGGTATGTGGCTTTGCCTACATGAGTTATATTGATATTTGTATAAAACCCCATTTTTTGTGCTCCTTGCTTCAGCAAACCTGCATACTCAGCCGCCATGTTATTCTTATGGAGAATAATTAAAATGTCATAAATAGCTTATTTATGAATGTATATTGATGAAACTTGGTATGTGGTTTTATGTGGTATTAAGATACATATATATGCATTGGAAATTCGCTGAGTACGCAGGTTTGCTGCTACGGGGGTATTTTTATATTGCATAATGCTAACACTAATAATTTTAATTAGTTTAGCGTGTGAAATAAACGATAAAAAGAACATTGATCGTAAAGACACATGTTATTGTATTTAACAATATAACAATTAATTTCCCAAAAAATCTAATGTAGTCTTTTCTTCTTCTATAGCATATCTTTTTCCCATTTTGGATTAAAGCTTTAGCTATTAATAATATGTTTGCTGTTGGTAGTTATTAGAAACAAATATTTAACCCTATAAAAATATTGAGGAACCAGACTAACGACTTTTGGTCGGTTCGAAGTATTTTATGTATTTACAAACGTCTCAAAGTAGGCCCGGATTGATTGTTAAGGAAAATAAAGTAGACATTTTAAAAATACATCTATTAACCGTATAACATGTTTCCATTCAGTTTAGATTAATTTCCACGATATACTATGCTATTTGAAGTAGATCGTCTAATTTAATTGATTTGTCTAAATTATATAAGGAAACTCTTAATAGCTTAGATACATTCACAGAAAAATATCGTAACATTCATAAAACATTGTGATAAAGGCGAGTTAATTTTCAATTAGTCTCTTATATTATGATATTCTAGCTTTCTTTAATTAGTGTAAATTAGCAGAGCATTCTGGAGCAGACACCGATAGTCCGTCAATAAAAAATAAGTTTTGCTTAAATTAACTGGTATAGAAACATATTTACGAGTTGTATTATTTTATTAGTAAACATTGTAAAGAATTACGCCAAGATGTTTAATGCCGATTACTGTAATAGCAACAATTTAGTTATACAAGTGACGTCTCTCCTTATTTCAATATAATATTACTTGGGAGTCAATACATCTTATTAAAAACATTTCATATTCTACATATTATAATTTTTCTTTTAACCCCTAAATAAGGTTTTCAGCATTCGTATTAAGACCCATACGGAAGGCCTTGGTGCCAGTACTCTCACCTATTTTTTGCCTGTAAACCAGAATGTTTTAGTTGGCTGGGTAGACGTAGTGGTCAGGTTTAGGTTGAATGGAAGGGTAATTCAAATAGTCATTAGTTAACCATAAACAATGAATTATTTCCTCTAAGAAAGTTTACTTCAAGCAATTTTGTTTCCGATGAATTAGTTTTCGTACTATTATTTGTTATCAGCACATCGGTACACGGTTAAGTATACTGTAAAAGGTATAAGCAAAAAGTACCAATATAAAATGAATGGACACTTGAATCGTAGGAAGAACGAGTCTGTAACGTGGAAAGAGCTAAGATACCGAGTCAGTGAGCTGTTATTGACTTTCTGGAACTTTATTTCTAAATGACATATCCGGCAAGATCGACGTCTCTTTTTATATAAATCTTTCGTTCCTCACCTAAAAGATAATAGAAAAAGATTGATTATTACAATAATACTACTGTTTAATTTAACGTTGTCATTCTGGACATTATTAATTTATTTTCGAATGTTGTTGTAAGCTCATTTTCAATTACATGTAATTAAATGGTAAATCCGCCATTCCAAATACGAAGGTTTCATCGTTAAAAACACTACCATTATACAAGTTTCACATCAACGTTTTTTTTATTACTATATAAGTCAACATTCAGAAAGTTTGCAAAATTACGTCAGGGATTTTCCCCACTAGCATTATTAGTTGCAATATTTTCCAGGGCAGATGATGATTTTATTTGGTGAGGAGATTATATGAGCATGTGTAAGATAGTTGTAGAAGTACATCGTCTTCACAGATCGCAGCACAAGCAAAGGGTTTTTGTTCTCGATGAAACAGTCATTGTCAGGCATAATTGAACATAAGTATTGTTGTTGTACAATTTAATATATTCAAAATAAATTCAAACATTAGATAATTTAATCAGATGTAAAATAAATATCTCATGTATAGTTGTGTTAAAAATTAAAACAACACTACATTTACTAAATATTTAAAAGTGCATAAATTTAAATATTTAAGTACATTTTAAATTGCATAACTGTAAATCTATTTTAAATTAAAATTATTCATTAAATAATTTATACTTATGATTATTGGCCCGTTTCAAGAATAACATTTTGTTTAACTTAGTTGCTAAGATTACATGTGATTGGCTTACACCCTTTTAGATTAGTTTACCCTTCAATTTGTATTTTGACATAGGAAAGGTAATCTTGCAGGTTATTACATTAATGTTAAGCTGCTACATCCGGGTTTACGAAGATAAATTTTAGTTATACATTCTGTAGAGACCATTTGGACCATCTCAAACTAGAATTTATAAAAGAGAATACGATGTTATAAAGTGGTTTAGCTATCTTCCTGTCAAACTTTCAGCCTACTTTGTACATTAGTTTGTGCGGTGTATGACTAAAACATATATTAATTTTTATTGCACTTAAATTGTACGATTTTAATTTCATTTCCCTCTACACATTATGCACTCAAATTATTATTCCATAACATCACTCAGCATAATAAGCATTTCTGAATATGACAATCTGTTAATTACGTTCTTAATTTGATTCCCAAGTACTAAGAAACCTCGTTCTGGTATCAGATAAATTTGCGTTTGGTCAATTAGTGTTGGCGGGAGAGCAGTTGCATGACAATAACTATTTACTGTTAATTTTAAACTTTAGCGGAACATTTCAAGGTGTATATAATCTGCCGACTTTGGTAATCAGAAACCCATTAGAAGCATAATGGTGGTTAAGACGCCGATATTAAGTAATACTATTCCAGTAAATGTTCTACTCCTTCAATTAAAGTTACTCATTCCTGTGATAGGTACTATTTTGTACAAAACAAGCTCTTTATGTGTTGACTAATTATTGTGGCTCTTTTATTCAAGTACTAGTCTATTTTTACTAAATAAACTGATAATTCCAGCTAATAAATAATTAATTTATAGACATTATATAAATAATACCAAACGTTTTCAAATGTATAGCTCAATACTGTATTAGGTTAAGCTGTAATTACATTCTTCGAAAATAAAACTACGTAAGACAAACAACAAAATCAACACGTAAACCAACAGCACAAATAAGTAAATTAAAAGAAAACAAACCAACCAATGAGTCTTTTGAGATAAAATACTTATTCAAATGTCTAGTGTTAACGTTGAAATGAGGTTGATGAATAATACAACATAATAGGGAATAAGATATGTAACATAACTGAATGAGATATGTGACTAAGACTTCAGGGAGATCTTCATCAGGAGCAGACAACTGAGATGGAAGGGACGAACACTGAAGAAGAAAGCAGAGAAGTTACCAAAAAATACAAAAAAAGTCTAACAGAGAAGTTTAAATAAAAACCCAAATGCGCAAAAGAAAAACTACGACATTTTTGCAAGTTTTAGGGACAAACTATAAGTTTGGGATCACAGGTACAGCGCTGAAGAACGGAGTGGTACTGGTGGGCAGAATACAAGCTTGGGTACACTAATGAAGACCGAAATGGTACTTGTAATGCAAACTACAAGCTTGGGAAGACGTTACGCTGAAGACCAGAGTGTTAGTTAGTAGTGAGGCAAACTTCGAGTACGTTTCACAACATCAAGGTTCAGAACGTAAAGTTCCTTTTTTAAATAATGCATTTTTCAGAACCTAAAGATTCCTATCGTCAAGTCTCAGAACTGTTAAATGTAAAGTAAGACAGTATTCAAATGTTCCAATTTCAAAAAGGAAAGGCATAATTATAATATAATTTAAAAACTGAGGTGTTTCAAATCTTCAAGATAGAATTTGTTATAGCCGTAAACAATGAAATCGTTTTCACGCCAAACCAAATCTGGATCCACTCCAGTTAAACTACTAATTCATCTGTTTTACAACGTCATGGTACAGATCGTCAAGTCCAGCCAATCTTGATATTTTTGTTTGCCTTCAAGTGGACTAAAAGTGAGCGAGTTACTAACTTGGACGTTGTGAAACTTTACAGTTTGAAACCTGTTGGTTTTCACTTAATGTAGTAATAAAACTTTGAACATTGACTTTGTGAAACAGCTAAATTAAAAACATTCTAAAGAAGAACCTTGACGATTTGAAACAGCCACACTAATCATTTTAAATAAAAGAGGACCTTGACATTCTGCAACTGTAGGTTATGATGCAGAATATATTTTGAGGTTCCCCAAAATATAAACTTAGAAATACGGGTTCACTGCACCAGAGTGGTAATGGTGAGCAAACAACACGTTTGACTGAGGTACACCGCTGAAGACCAGAGTAGTACTGTATTGTTTAGGCAAAATACAAGTTTAGGATCCAAAAAATGACAAGAAAAAACCACCGATACCAATACTAAAGATTATTGTTGTACAGACTCCAATTTTTCCAACAGTTTTGGTTTATAATTCCAAAATTATGTGATCAAACTTAATTACTTAAACGATTCATATAATTAATGTTTAAAATAAAATTTACATTTTAATAAACTGATTTAACTGTTGAAAAACAGATTTTTAAATGTTCGTTGCTACTTTTCATACGACGCGATTATTACGGGACAGGAGCTTTATGATTTATCTTAAGAGGAACAAACAAAAGTAGAAGATTGCTCTTATCTTAGTTGAGCACCAGGGATAAATTTTACAACTTTGTTTTGTTGGGTAAAACATATGAGTCATACGACTTAGGCATTAAATCAAACTATAGCTAAAGGGATAAGAGATTGAAAACTGAGCCTGGTTATTGATCGAAGATTTTTAATTGTTTCGTATTTGCTATGTTGGAAGCTAAGACAAAATTTAATAAAGTAGTTATTACGATATGCTACATAATTTTAACTGCGAAACTTCCCTTTAGGTTCCTCAGTAGATTAACGTAATTATGAATTAAAAACTGACTACATTTAAATACAACTAAAAAGCTAAGTACTTATTATTTGGATGTTTTGTTAAAAAAATTGTTGGTTTTCATGTAAAATTAAGGTAGATATAAAGTTCAACTCGTCTACTTGTTTGCAGGTAAATCAAACAGTAAATTACCTATTTCCCTACCTATTCCCTACCTATTTCCGTTACCATTTAGTAGTATGCACACTGATGATGACATAAATACAAAATATCCCAATCAAGAACTTTTAAGTAAAATGTCATTCCTAAAATTTTAGTTAGAGTTTTTAATTATTACTAGCAGGTGATCCTGGGTTAGATTTTTCGTACCCAATAGTTGGCTATTAAAACTAAACATTCGGTTTGACAAGTTAATACGGGGTATCATAGTTATAAAGAGATTGATCTTCCACCATAACGAGAAATGACGTTATCAGTGTGGCCAATAGTTTACCAAACATTCAGGGGTAAAGAATAAAATAATATATACTAAAAGTCAAAGGCTTTTTATCGAAGTTATCCAAGTTTCTATAAATAAATAGTGTGGTTTAATTGATTCATACGTGAGATTGATCACAAAAATTGTCACAGTTAATTAAGCATGTTCTCTCTTTAGTAGGGCAAACTCATTTCATGACAGATGTAATACTTTACTTTTATATTACAGTCTTATGAAAGTAGAAAATCCTCTTTCCCACGTAATCAGTTGAGCTGGAACATTTTGTAATAACTTTTCCTAATTATAGGATTTACTTCAAAATACATATTTATGAACTGAAATCGTTCATAATAGTTTATAATATAGGTTTTAAATTGTTAGTTTAGTTTGGTTTGGTTAGTGTACATTTTGGGATTATTAATGAAAATATAAATAGTTAAAACAATCTCTGAAACAATGTATTTCACGGATGGTTAAATTGTTCTTAGTACAAGGATGCAGTGTTTCATGAGGGTAAATTAATAATTATTGAGTGATGTTAAATTATTATTTTTGATCGGTTTGCAGACGTATTTCAGAACCATATCATTTTACGGGTCTAGGTACATTTCGTAATTGAAGCAAATACAGTTGAAAGTCATGAAACTGAACTTCAGATCATTTATAGTAGTACAGATTTCTACTATGTGTTACAAAAACATTCGTAACTAAGTCAGTAAAATAAATACTTTTTAATATCCAGACGCTAGGCAACACATTTAAAAGACTTAAAAAGACTTGTGGTAACTTAAAAATAAATAATTGAAATTTATCGTAATTTTCCGGTTGTAAATAGTTTGAGCATTTGCAATACTTACATGAACAGGGTGGGAAATAGCGTCTTCATCACTTCACTAACAATATGTATAATTGTTTCCAATCTGATAACCAGTAAAAATCTCAGTTTTCCGCGTAAAAAACTCCAACGACATAAGACTACTCTATTTGGAACGTTCAAGCTGTCTATTTGATCGAAGTACCTAGACCGAGCGTCTTTCGTCGCTCCAAGAACAATATTACCACCATAACATAAAGACTTTTTAAGGCCACTGGTTGGAGCCATAAGATCGGAAAAAACGTATTCATTCCTCAACATGGTATCCATGTAACATCATGGTCCAGGAGCAGGTTAGAGAGGCCGTTTTCGAGTCTTTTAGACAATGTATTTCCCATAAGCCTAAGATTTCTAATACAATTTCAGTTAAAACCTCCTTTTATTACGAGTGAAATCCAAAACCTTTTTAACAATAATCACATTGTCTGCACAGTATGATTTAGTATAGACATCCCACAAGCAACAGCAAGTACAACCCATAAAATACGTACATTACTTAAACATATTCTTAACAAACAGAACAGTGTATATGCAGGAAGATTTTGTTATTTACGACGCATTTGTAATGCTTGTGTTGCTTGGAAATAGTAGACACTTTCACCGTTAGTTTAGCTGCAGATGCCTTCGTTCACAACACAGTATACCGCAAGCATCGTCCCTGCACCTAGCAGTAATGCCAATGCAGTTACAATGATAGGTCTTGTTCAGCACTATCTTTTTTTGAATTATGAGGAAGTAGAGGAAAATAGGTTCGGTATATAAGTTTGTTTCAACATGGAGATAACACACCTCCTTTCCGGTTATATGCTACTAACATTAATTTCTCATAAAGCCATTCATGAAAATCTTAAAAAATTTTGTATAAGTATCAAGTAAGAATGTTTGTTTCCTTCAATAGTGTAATCATTGGTTCAGACGCAACAATTTCAGACTAACACAACACTAAAATCAGACTAACACGACATTGTAAATAGTGGCTATTTTCTACAATCACTTTCACAGAGAAATTAAAATTATCCGGGCAAAAAACAAAAACAATCAGAATATACACGTAGTTAAAACGTGCTAGACACAGGACTTAAAAATGTTGTCTTATGAATTCCATTTAGGAATAGGAGAAAATCCATATAGGAGAAAATCATATTTTAGTGTTCGTGTTTTAGTGTTTTGTGTGTGTGTGTTTTTGTGTTTGTGTGTGTGTGTTTTAGTGTGTGTGTTGTGTTGTTTAGTGTTTTAGTGTTGTGTGTGGTACTTTCCTTATAGATTTGCAATAGTAAAATCACCTAAGAATCTATTATTAGTAATTATGAGCGAAAAGGGTTCGGCTGCTCCACTTGCATTTAAATGGAATATCAAGGTAAAGATAATAATTATGTCCATTTCAAGGTTACACTTTTCAACTAAAGAAAGTTGAGCTTTTAAAATGACGAATTTTCATTAAAGAAACTATTTTAGATGAGTCTTCTTTCCAAATTTGCTTTTGATAAAAAATCAATTATTGCCAGAAACTATCATTTAGTATAGTTCTCTAAATGTATTTGTTCTCTATATTTGTTTCTTGAATTGTAGTCTGAATAACAATAAAATCGCATATAAATGTTGCTGTACTGTTACTGTATTGATATATTTTTCATAACGTTAATTTACATAAACGTGCAAGTATAGTTGGCTTGCATGTACCCCAGTCGTATAGTAAGCACACTACTTGTGAAAGCTGTAATTGAACTATTAACATAACAATTTTACATTTCATTTAGAAGTAGACAGATCATTGATATGAAACATTAAACCTTTCGTTCATGCCTCTTTTCACTGTTGTCAGCCTAATCGACTTACAGGTGGCGCTTGGACTTCAAAGGGAAGCTTTCACGTCATTAGACACAGCAAGTGACTCGATCTCTACATGGACTTTCCTTGGTTATAATTATGCACTCGGTAAATGTCATTTTATTATACACAAAAGTGGCCAATTTTAGTATAAATTCAGATGCTAATGAAGACGATTTTATCTTACAACTTAAAAATCTCAACTTTGATTAACATTTTAACCTGGGTTTTTCTACCAAACCTCTTCAACCAATAAAGACACGATACGAAATATAATTTATACTCGGTTCAAAAAGAAAAGAGATGTTTCTTTTTAATTGACTAAATTAGTTGTTATTATATACAAAAATAAAAATACTTAATTTAGAATATAAGTATTATTTATATACTTTCATGAATATTTTACTTTTGTATGCATCGTTAAAGTATTACATACATATAGCTTACTAATAATAATAATATTATTATTATTTTTTGTTATTTTAGAACTAAAAAAAAGATAAATTGACTTAATGCTAGGGTATACTTTATATCGAGATCGAAAAATGCCATTCAGAGAATCTTTATCAACTAACTACATTGAACCAGCAAAACATGTACAAAACAGAAGTAATTAATGTAGGCTATATCAAATGTGAAGCCCCAATTTGGCGGGAAGATCACTTGACCTCCTTTGACAAGAATCACAGCTTATCGATATATTTGACTCAGTATACAATAACAACAATTTGTAAAATTTATATGAAAGATAAAATGTCGGTAAAACTTTTAAGATATTTCTTAAAATTACCGATAATATAAGAGTATTAAAAAAATACGGTACATATATAGTGCATACTAGTTATATCCAGGTAATGCGCTCTAACACAAATATTTGGCTTTCAAAGAAAGTCTAACCTGCAGATCGCTTTCACGGAACATAGTGAATCAAATGTAATTCCATTTCACATAACATTGCAGCGTGATGCACTCAGAATAGTGTTAGTTTTAATGGATCGCTATGTTACTGATATTTATTAGAATCAAACATTTTCGTCCCACCTTGTGTTACATAAAAGTACCTTTATGTCACATGTCAGACTTTCTCATACATTATAAGAATAATTTGGTACACAGATTAATTGTTATCCCAAAAATAGAATTTGATTTAAAGGCTAATATTTAGTTAAATCATTATTAGGGTTATATAACTCAACCGTTCGTTATTAATTTAAACATGTTTTCTATGACTCTTGTTCTAATCAATGTGGTGAAACTGTCAAATGTTACTTAAAAAAATAAGTTCTGTTATAAAGAGAATCAGTTTTAAAAATAAATGTGTAATAGATTGAGAATTCTTTAGCACAAATAGCTGACTTCAAAATCAAGGTTTAAAGCTCTAAATAGAGCAATATATGAAATTTACTCGTCTTTAGATGAGATTTTAAAAATTACTGGAATCCTTGGTAAGTAAAGATATATTAAATAAAATCAAATAAAAGATTTGCTATTGAACTCATGAACATATGTATATCAAATAAGGTCAGTCAACAATTTTTAACCACAGAATTCATCTAATCAATAATAATATGTTTTTCCCACTATTCTTAACCATTCGGTAACAACCTGGAGTTAATGTTATATTCTAAATATTTTTCTTTAAAACAAATCTTAATCTTGTGGAACTAATTTCAACAAATAATAATACTAGCATAAGAAGTTATTGTGTAATTTTCGGAATTATGTTTAGGCAATAATTTTTCTTTCTTATTTATATTATTAAATGAATGATACTCCTCAAAGCTTAAAAACTAAGCATTATTTACCCTGACATATATTATATGCTCTAAATGTAAAGATGGTTTCATTCCACACAGTGTAATTTAACTGACTCATCATTCTTAATTTTTAAAATCACTCTCAATGCATTTTTCCAGAGCCGAAATTTTCTTTGAACTTGTGTTGGAATTCCCTACACACACACCTATTCCATAAGAAACATCTGATTTTACGTGTTAATACAAATGTTTTAAGGCTGTGCAATTGTGTAACTATGACAACATTTTGAATTCCACAATTCCAGGGTTCATTATTGTATTTATTAATTTAGCATGCAAATCCCAAATGATAAAAATCAATAATTCTGGAAGTTCTTTAATTGCTATTGTTTTTAATTTGATTTAAGTTCTAGCGTTAGTGATGGGCTCTAATTGCTCTAGTTGGGCGTTAATGTTGCATATAGAAACGGTTTATTTTTTACATTAAATATATATATATATTTTTTTTTGTTTATTACGTAGGAGGAACGCTTAATGCGCGAACCCAAAGGAACAGTGTGGGACTCCCTCTTACAAGGTATACCCACTAAACCTCCTACGGAGCCGCGGGGAAAAACCAGGCCGGAACCCTTATCGGACAACTTCGGCACTGGCCCGACTTAGAGGTCACCTAAGCATCCCTCGTCTCGCTTTACCCGAAGAACGGATTGCACGAAGAGCGCAACCGCTCTCCAGGAGTCTTCATTTCGAAGCATCGCCTCCACCACGACGTCCGGGGACAGATCGCCGACAGCAGAGACGAGCCTCCTCCTATCTTCAGCGAAACGACTGCACCGGAAGAAAGTATGATGAGCATCATCCACCTCCTCCGGGCAGTAACTACACTGAGGTGACCTCACCTTCCCCATGCGGAAAAGGTATTCCCTGAAGTACCCGTGGCCCGTCAGGAATTGACACAAGAAAAAGTCAATTTCCCCAAATGCACGGCTCAACCACGGGCTTATGTCTCTGATGAGACGAAACGTCCATCGCCCTTCTAGTCCTCCGTTCCACCGCTCTTGCCAAACTTGCAGAGTTTCGAGTCTGGCTTCCACAGCAGCTTGGTCTCTTCCGAGATCAGGGGCACGGCGAAAGATGTTCTGCCTCTCAGCGGCGAGCTGATCAAGGGGAAACACTCCAGCCACAACCATTACAGCCAGTCCAGACACAGTGCGATACGCACAGGCAACCCTAAGAGCCGCCCTGCGCTGAACGGAGAGAATTATCTTGCTGTGTTTTTTTACTCTCATGGCACCCGCCCACACTTCTGCACCGTACAGGAGAGTGGCGTTGACGGTGGACATGAGAAGTCGCCTCTTGCTGGACCTCGGGCCTCCGACGTTCCCCATCAATCTGCTGAGCGACAGAACAAACCTCGTCGCCTTGTTGCAAACCGCCTGGATGTGCTCCCACCATGTGAGGCGGCGGTCGAGCACCACTCCCAGATACTTCGCCGCAGTCTTCGTCTGGACCTCCACGTCACCAACAGTCATAGGGATTACTGTTTGGATCCTCCGTCGCGTGAGCATGACGATCTCGGTCTTGGCGACCGCCAGCTCAAGTCCATGACCGCTCATCCATCTGTTGACCCGAAACATCACCTGGTTGAGGCGAAGCTAGGCCACCTCCGAATTCCGAGCCGTGATGACTGCGGCTACATCGTCTGCGTAGCCCACGAGATAGACTTGTGGTGGCATCTCGAGGCGAAGCACTCCGTCATATGCCACGTTCCAAAGGTCAGGGCCAAGGATCGACCCTTGCACCGCGCCGACGGTGACCACTTTGGAACGGACCCCTGCTTCTGTGCTATATAGCAGCCTGCGCTCCTTCAGGTAGTCCTGTACCACGACCAAGAGATAGTCGGGTATCCTGAAGTCCCGTGAAGTCCCGCTGAAACGCCTCGAGAATGTCCACCCAACGGGCCGAGTTAAAACCGTTTTTAACGTCCAGGGTGACCAGCAGCACGATCGGCCTGGCCTGATGGCAGGCCGTGTCAGCCTGCTGTACGGCGGCCAGGACTTCAGCCACGGCTTTCAAGGTTGAGTGGCCCTTCCGAAAGCCGTGCTGCTTGGGGGACAAGTCACCAGCGGCTTCGACGGCCGACCTCAACCTGGGTTTCAGCAACCTCTCAAAGAGTTTACCCGCCGTGTCCAACGTACAGAGTGGTCTGTATGCCGACGGGGACTCCGGGTCACCTTTGCTTTTGCTGATGAGTGCCAGTCTAGCTGTCTTCCAGCGTGACGGAAACACACCCGCCGCCAAACACGCGTTGAACATGCGCAGCAGCAGATGTAGGTGACTTCCCGCCACAACCTTCAGAGCCTCAGCCGGAATGTCATCAGGGCCTGGAGCTCTGTTGTTGTGCATGGCAGACGACGCTGCCACGAGCTCCTGTTCCGTGAACAAAGGAACATCAGGCACCGGCCCCGTTACTCTCTCCTCTCGCCTCACAGGGTGACTTGGGAAGAGAGCATCGACAATAGCCGTGACCGTGCCTGCAGGCATAGACGCACTGCTGACCCCCATTCCCCCGATATTTCTCGTGACGAGCTTGTACCCTTTTCCCCATGGATCGGAGTCCACGTCCCGGCACAGCTCCTTCCAGCAGCGAGCCTTGCTCAGGCGAATTGCTCTGGCAAGAGCTTTTTTCGCAGTCTTGTGCTCTGCCGACCTGGCCAAAGCCTCCGGTCGGTTTCGAGTTCTCTGCGCTCTTCTGCGAAGCATCAGTGCCGTTCTCCTGAGCTCCGCGATTTCGTCCGTCCACCAGTACACGTGGCGACGACCCCGGACAGGTTTTTTCCGAGGCATCGACGAGTCGCATGCACGCTCGATCAGCTGCATTTTAGAACCCACGAGAGCTTCGACCCGATCTCGATCAGCGGAGTCAAAGCGCTCCGTCAAACCGGCCTCGGGGCTACGACTGAGCCGCTCGACGAATTTTTCCCTGTCCAGTTTGGCCTGATTCCAGCCAATTGGGTTTCGGGTACTGCATCGACGAGACAACTCGTTTTCTTCCAGATTGAAGGAGATGAATTCGTGGTCACTGGCCGTGTACACGTCCATCACCTCCCACTCCACTACCAGAGGAAACAACCCTGCCAATACCAGCGTGACATCTGGTATGGAGTCACCAAAACCAGGTCTTCGGTATATCGGCGTGTCCCCTCTGTTCGCCACTTCCAGGTCGAGCCTCGAGGCCATCTCCAAGATTCGTCTCCCCCGGGCGTTAGTGACTGGCATGCCCCACTCAACGGCACGTGCGTTGAAGTCCCCAGCCACTATTACGACCCCGAGACACCCTGAAGACTGTCTTCCAGCGTCTCCAGCCTCTCCCAGTACTCCTCGGCGGAATGGTTGGGAGACAGGTAGACACTGTATACGTTGACTCGCCGAAGTCTCACCCAGACGTAACCGTCACCGGATCCGTGACCCAACACCTGAATCCCCCGACTGTCCGGAATCCAGAGAGCCGCGGTGCCAAGCCGGTCATAAAACCAAGATGGACTGGTTTTGATCCGGTAGGACTCACTGACGATCACGATCTGGGCTTTGACCTCACAAGCAAGCTGCTCAAGAATGGCGTCAGCTGCTTGACTCCGCTGCAGGTTTGCCTGGACGAAACGGATCATTTCGTGGCAGATCGAGCCCTCTTAGCGTCTAGGGCTTTCCTGAAAGCCCTGCATGCCCCTGAGCCCGGAATGTGGTCCGCGGACGCTCCAGGTGTACCGGTGCAGAGAACGCAGGAAGCGGCCGCTGTGCAAGCAGCGGCCTTATGTTCGCCGCTACCGCACTTCCAACAAGTGACGCCGCGGTCGGGACCGGAGCAACTCCGACGCGTGTGGCCGAGGCACCGAAAACAGCGTTCTACCTCGTGGCGCTGCCGAACTCAGCAGACGACCCAGCCAATCTTGATCTTCCGTAACATTAAGTATATTACGAACTTCTTAGTAAACATTAATAAACTGGTAATTTTCAACAATATATTTTTGTAACTTTTTGTGTCATACAAAATTGTCAAACGATAAAGTAACCGAACTTTATATTTCAAGGAAGATTTACCAATTGATTAAATATCTAGTTTTAAAAAGTCGATTACAAGGGTTATCTTAATTAAGGACAATCCTAGGGGTGTTTGTCAAAAGTTTTCGGTATGCAGGAGGGGTGAAGTTTGGTCTAAGTGTAATGTAACGGTCTAGATATAAATGCATAGGGTTTTATCCTATCTGATCTTGCGACTTCATCCCATGGACAGTCAAAGTTCCATTGCCGTTATTATAGTCATTCAGTTTGTTTTACCAGATGATAACACAACCAGATGTTGGTTATTTGAAAAGGTTAACCACAGAATGCAAAATGCAATTTGTATTTCTCAGATTAAACCGTGTAATATGGTGGCTAGTTTATAATAAGCCGCTAATATATAAAATTTCTCTTATATGTTTTCTATCAAATAGAAACCTATTTATTAATCCATACTACATTATTTATAATGTATTGTTTATTGCGTTTTAAGCTACTCAAAAGGCTTATGAATTTAAACATCGCAAACATTTACTGATTACTTAAAATTAAGCCAAATTTACGATTTATTTGGTAAGACAGTGATATTTTACGATTTTGAATCATTTGCATGAGTAAACTGAGCAATACACAATCAAAATCTTATATAATGCAGGAATTTGATATACATTATTTAGTTCAAATGTAAATAAAATCAAAATAGGAATTTTTAAAACTATATAAAATTACATAAAATATTAATATAAATAGGATATTTTAATCCAGCATGCTTTTATTTGCAAAACTTATCCTAACAGTTTGTACAGTTTAAATAACCTCGATTTGAAAGTAATGATCAATTTCATCTAAAATTACATAACATAAATTACTGACTCCTTAATGGAAATTTTGCTTCGGTGATTATACTTCAGCTTTATAGTTGGTAACTATTATTTACAAGTCATTAGTGAATGCCCCGGGAGAACGGTTTACCACCTAGTTATCACGGTAACCATTACAAAATTGGCAAACAGATCCCTCTGTAGAGAGCATATTTCTTTGGCTTCTTACCCTTTTAATATCAGAATGTGGAAAATTGAATACTATTAATATTAAGTTAAAACTTAAATAATTTTATATTTGTATTATTTGTAGATGTAATCCGATTAACTTGGCTTATTTACTAAGATTCTTACTGTGGACTTACTACCGTTTTTCACATGGCGAATACGTCAGTTCAATTTGCTGCATTTTGTGCGTAACCTTTTGAACTATTTTTAATAATAAATAAGTATTTGTTTTACCTTAAAAGTCTTACAAACTAGAACAATTAAAATAAATGTGCTTAATAATAACATTGACGCTTTTAACAGCCCTCGGACAAAGCCC
Source organism: Allygus modestus (assembly GCA_963675035.1). Classification (NCBI taxonomy): domain Eukaryota; kingdom Metazoa; phylum Arthropoda; class Insecta; order Hemiptera; family Cicadellidae; genus Allygus; species Allygus modestus. The sequence continues at coordinate 50,607,197 of OY776116.1, forward strand.
TGATGTAAAATGTTACAAACCCCTTTACTTTTGGGTTCTCTCTAGTTTTGTATTATTATTTTAACTTTTAACGTTAAATGTTATATCTTATTTCCCCCCCCCCCTACTCAGAGAGGCAAGTATCTGTATCGATAAGCTGTGTTTCTTGTCAACGGAGATCAAGTCAACTTCATGCCAAATTGGGGCTTCACATTTGATCTACTTTAAGCTCCTCTCGTTTGTAAAGGCTTTACTGGTTAAACGCACTCAGTTGAACAAAGTTCTCTACAAGCCCTCAATAACCCCTTGTACTATAATGTTGAGATAAATTATTAGTGGGTTTCTCTTGAAATGTCCACTCGTGTATGAATTTTAACCACGAGATTACGTACACAGGAAGTTGTTAATTTGTTTAGTTGGAAACCTCATATAGAAGTAGTGAGTTTTGCAAAAAATATTTAAATAATTCATGGAAAATGCAATCGAACTGTAATTTTTGCTAACAAGCAACCTTGATTCTTTGTTGTCACATTAACGTTATTTAATTTTAATAACATTTGTTAACACAGGTTTGATGTGGTTTCCTTGGAAAACTCTGCCAGTAATACAATTTTATACTTAAGTTATTACCAACTCAAGTAGTAAATTATAAAGGTTTAGTCCATAGTTTTGGCAAGGACTACTAGGCGTGCATACATTACACCATACAACTTATAGAATTTGAATTAGCAGCAAACTTAGCCCTAGAATAACATTAGGGATAAGGATGGAGGTTTTCTGCTACGAGAATAATGAACAATATGTATATATTTTTGTAAATTATCAATATAGCACAACTACGTGAATTCACATACCAATATTCATAAGTATACATTCATAAATAATCTAAATATAAAATGTGATTTATTCACCATAAGGATGACATTGGACAACGTACTATGTTTAGCACTGTGAATATCTATACAACGGTTAGACGTCGAATTACAATTTAGACACTAAAATAACTGCACTTTAGAGCTGAAGTTATTGGTAACAACAAATGCAGGTTTCAGTGTAAATTACCAAGGAAAAGCTAAACAATGTTTTCCCACAAGATTAACATAGGAAATTTTATGATTTTTGTCCCCGCAACCACTTAACCTAAGTTAATTTTTCATTATACTAAATTATTTGTTCTTTTAAGCTCTATGAAATGGTCAGAACCAAAATTGTGTGTTTTTTAAATTTAAGAGTGAAAAATGCAAAAACAGTTTTTTAGAAAACTTTATACCCCCATAAACCCCCTTCTCATGGTCTGATCTTTCTGCTGGCTTTCGACCTTAAAGTCATCAATGTCACTACACATTTTTGCCAAATTTCATAGAAATGTTACTTTTTTAGTTATATTTAGCACGGACACATATGTAGATATATGGGGTACAACAACCCCCTAAAACCCCCTTAATATAATAAGGTTGTCGAACTCATTTAAATAAATGCTACTTTACACATCTGTGTCAAATTGAATTAAAATCGGGTTCTTTTCTACGGCCGTTATCGTGTTAACAGTCAACAAAAATGCTGAAAATTTGATTTCCCGTAGCCTATAAACACATGTAAAACATTGGAACAAATAGTGTTTAGTTTACAACAAAAAATGTTTTGTATATGGAATCTATAGATACAAACATCAGTTACAATCAACAAAAATGTATGTGTGCCAACGTTACCATACTATACTCTATTTTTACCCTTCCATGATGCAACCCACGGTAATAGCTTATTTTCTATAGAGGAAATTCCCTAAAAGTCTTACAGAATTTCAAAATATCTTTAACCGTATACAATAATCACATACAAGATGGTAAATATACATTAATATGGTAAAAAGCAATAGATTTTGACCGGTTATACATGAGATTCGTTGATTGTTGTTCAGATCCGTAACAAAATGGTTTTAATCAAAATGGTTTAAATGTTAAGGGAAATTCTTGGTGATTTTTTGTTATTTAAATTATAGTTCTATTATCATAGATAACCATTAAGTAGCCTTAGCTTCCATATTTCCATCCATTCAACTGATTAGCACACATTGCCAGTCTCACCTCCTATTTCCCTTAAATCTTATCTGCAGTGTAGTATTCTTTGTAAATTGCATCTATTTCATTTTAATAATTTACTTTTTAGCGAATTTCCCCTATAGGGAAGAAGCTATTACCGTAGTCGGCATGGTAAGACCTAGGCCCGGGACCATGATAACTTTTCGTTTTGAGGTCCCCAGACCCCAAAAAAACCATTCGTTCGAAACTGTATATATATATATATGTGTCCGTGAGCACGATAACTCTCGTAAAAATTATCCGTTTTTGATGAAATTTGGTATAACCGTGTAAAGCAACATTTATGACTTTAAGTTCGAAAACCAGCCAGATCGCTCTATCCAAAAGGGTATTTTAGGGGGGTTTTGTAACCCAAAAATGGGTTTTTTGAATTTTTTACATATAATTTTGGAAATAGTCAAATTTTAGTTTTGGCCATTGGATTCAGCTTAAAAAAACACACAATTTGGTATTTTGATCATTTCTCTACGTCAATTGGTTACCGAGATATTGAAAGTGCTAAACACAGTACGTTGTCTAATGTTATTCTTATGGAGGAAAATAAAAATGTTATATCTCGCTTATTTATGAACATATACTGACGAAACTTGGTATACGGCTTCATCTGGTTGTGAACCATTGATATTTGCTCAAAAAACAATTTTTTGCCAAAGGCTCCCGTAGCAGCAAACCTGCGCACTCAGCCCCATGTTATTCTTATGGAGAATAAGTAACGTGTTATCTCCCTTAATTATGACAATAAATTAATGAAATTTGGTATGTGACTTCACCTAGTTGAGTCATATTGATATTAGCATAAATCCCCATTTTTTGTGTTCCTTGCTTCAGCAAACCTGCATACTCAGCCGCCATGTTATTCTTATGGAGAATAATTAAAATGTCATAATTTGTTTATTTATGAATGTAGATTGATGAAAATTGGTATGTAGCTTTATGTGCTATTAAGATATTAAAATATACTTTTCTAGTCACTATGACCTGAAAAAAACAATAGTAAGTAAAATAAATGGATTCCTGCTTCATTGGAAAAAGTTAATTACATTTATCTGAAGATAAATCATACCAAAGTAATTGCATGACATTTTGCCATGATATATGCATTGGAAATTCGCTAAGTACGCAGGTTTGCTGCTACGGGGGTATTACTTTTTACGATGACCGTATAGTAACATGATTATGGACGGCCCCAAAACTTTGGCCGTTCTTTGGACACTTCCATATAATCGAGTATGGATAAGGTACGCAATCGTTTCTGTTCTTGGAATAGGCAAGGAAATAGAAAAACAATCATAGAAGAGGATCCATATGGGAACCCATTTGGCTGGAAAACCAAATAGATTTCGTTCTAGAAAGGTGGTCTATCCGGCATATGGTATTGTTTCTTTATGCAAACACCAACTCTTTCATTTAATAAATAATCCAAACTTGATCAAATAAAAAAAGATTACAGATTTGTTGTATATACTTTAAAACCTATGTAGGTCCTGATTTCGGTGCGGTCGTGGGCATGGTTGAAACATAGCTTCGTATATTGGGTCCATTTTCTTACATAGTTCGCTTTGCTCTTTAATCTCAATTAAGAAAGAAGTGGCAGAGAGCTTGCTGCAAGACCTGCTAACCAATAATCAACGCCTTGATGATCGTCATCACTATACCATTAGCCACTGGACAATTCACCCTCTCATCGATAGCGTACTATTGCACACAACTCCACTCCCCCGTGTATTGTTTCTATCTCCCTGTGCACAACTCCACAATGTGATAATAACTGCTTTGTATCCAAGCAAGTTGGTGCTTAATTAGCTCCGATACACGAAAATTGAAGTTGAATCAGATCGATTCAATGAAAACTGCATTTTTTAGCGTGGTTAATTGAGCATCTTAATTTTAACCCTAGCTTATTTAGTATTAAATAATAAATATTAACTTTCTAAAATAATGTTTATAGAGGTCTTATGTAATGTTTTGGATTGTATTTATTTCACTATAAACTGCTTAATGTTTACTTTAAATTTAGCAAACCTATGTGAATGTTCTCTCCAAAAGTAAGTCGGAATCTATGAATACTGTATTTATAATCAACACGATAACTTTTGGAAAATCCAGCCGATTTCAATAAAATTTAGCACAAATGTGTAAAGAGCCATTCATAACTTCATAAGTTCGAAAACCAGAAATATCGGACCATGGGAAAGGGGTTTTATGAAGGTTTAAATTTTCCAAATTGCATTTTTAGCTAGAAATTTTAAATTCTCACAATTTTGGTGTCGTGTATTTTATGGATCTACTTAAACAAAGAATTTGGTATCTTGAATCACTAACCTAGGTTAAGTAGTTGTGGTCAAAACTCAAAAAACATATTAATAAAATCTCCCGTGTTAATCTTATGGGTAAAAAGCTTTTAGTTTTTCCTCAGTTAATTTTACTGAAAACTGCACAGCTATAAAAAAAACATTTTGGTGTTTAAATGTTGATTCTACGTCGAACCGTTGCAGAGATATTCAAAGTGCTAAACACAGTACGTTGTCTAATGTTATCCCTATGGAGAATAAATCAAATTTGATATCTTGATTTATAAAACTTTTCTTTTCTTTTTTTTTCTTTGATTTATTTCTTTGATGAATATGTATGAACTAGGTATGTGGCTTCACCTATTTGTAGTATATTGATATTTGTACAAAAAATAATTTGTTGTTCATTACTCTCGAAGCAGTAAACCTGCATACTCAGCCCTAATGATGTTCTTATGGAGAATAAGTAACGTTTTATATCTCCCTTAATTATGAACATAAATTAATAAAACTTGGTATGTAGCGTCACTTGGTTGAGTTATATTGACAATTTTATAAAAACCATATTTTTTGCAGCAAACCTGCGTACTCAGCCCTATTTTTATTCTTATTGGGAAAAATAAAATGAATTGTGTATGCATTTTTATGAAACTTGGTAAGTGGCTTTATGTTGTAGTGAGAAAAATATACATGCATATTAAATTCGCTAAGTATGCAGGTTTGCAGCGACGGGGGTATCTAATTTAGTCTCAATTTCATAATTTTTCACTAACTGTGAGTAGCTGAGGATAGTTTATATAATAGCTGTTGGAAATTTATTAATTATTTCTAGTCTTGTATTTTACGACATAATTGAACAAAACTTCACAGTTTTATTTGAATATTACTCTAAATAAATTAGTAGTGACCTGCTCGGCTACTACGTACGCCAAACCCTATGTCCGTGGTATTTAATTGTACTTTTGCAATTGCTAAAATATTATTTGTGTAAACAAGTTCAAAATAAAAGCTTTTGATAACTCCGTACTCAGTTTAATGTTTTCTTACCTTAAGGAGAGGCAATTTCCATGGCTGAAAGGCAGAGATGATTGTCGCTGTGTTACATAACGTATAATTACGTTGTATTATGGTGACATGCAGTTACCTAAAGCCGATCAGACCACCTGCGGGATTATATTCAAGGCTGCCAACAAGAGTTGGTGTTTACCGCGGGTAAGTTTTGAATTGTGTGACAGCGGGGTTTCTGGATATACAGTTTTGAAATTTATACAAACATATTTGCTGTTATTTGTAAAAACCATCAACACTGTGTTTTGTTGTTTTTTTCAAATTTTTGGTAACCCCGAATGGTTGGTCTTTGCCAAGGTAAAGTCAACTGGTTAATATTCGAAAGAAGAATACTGTTTTAAGACTCTTTTCTCTTATACTTAAAACTAAGTATACATTGGCTTCTGATATACATTTTTCCATTTTGTTCCGAGTAATTTACACATCCTTTCTTTAAGGGAAGCTCAGTAAATGTTGCATATCTTTTAGTGACCCATTATTATGTTTTGTTATAATGACACTTCATAAAAATATCTTAAGTGTCAGATCAAAATGCTTTTAATTTGTGAATTTCTTATTTTAACACAACAACTAAAGAAGTTGTATTTGTTAGATTGTACAACGAATTAAAGATAGTTGTTTTTAGCTATTAAAGAAATGCCGAATTAAACATAAAACAAACAAACAAATTTGATCACATTCCAACGAATCACTTGTTGTCAAAGCAAAACCAAGGTCTCCAGGACCCGCATACTTTATTCAGAGAGTTGGTACTGAGGAATATCGTAGTTCACCAAGCAATGGCGTGTGACTGTGTCTTAAAATACGTCAAGGGTCTGGTCTACCTTCGGAATAATCTGCCCAAAGAAGCCTTAAGGAGGGGCACAGGATCTCTGTTTGTGACTATGATGATCAAGTTATCAACAAACTCCAAACGGGATTTTATAAAAGAAAGTTAATTCTACTTATGCTCTTTTTTTTAGTTTCTAAACAATGTTTCTGTCTTAAGTTGTTGTAGTATGAAAAAACTTATTTTTGTATATTTAAAAGATAACTGTGAATGCAAATCAATAAACAAACTTAAAGTATATTTGTATAATGTTTTCTTTTTTAATATTCTACTTTAAATTTAATTAAAGGGTTTATGTATCAGCTGTAAAGAGGGATCCAACAAACAATTTCCTAGCGCGCCGCGCTAGGAAATTCCCAGACCCTGAAACAAGACACTATTCTCGTCATTACATGAGATAATGACAATGGACTACTGCCGACCATTATTGAGTGGCATTTACTTTATTTTGAAAAAAAAGAATAATATTTTTAGCAGCCATCTTGGATCCACCATTTTTCAAAGATTTGAAGATTTAATTTGCCTATTAAGTTGTTCACAATAGGCTATGTCAGTACATGAATTTTTCTTGGATGCTGAAGGTCCAGCAACTTAACCTAAATAGATCACACTGCAAAGAAATAAAACAGCATTGCAATTCTACACGCAATTATGAACTTTTCAAACGTAAAAGTGGGTTTGAAACAAATCATTTTCAACTATTTGATATTCTGAAACCAATACCCCAATCTGTTTTAAATATCACCCTTAGTGCTCATCATGTTTACACTTTTGAAATCTTAAACAACATCACTCATTTAAAACTCACCCTGAATATCACAATCAAAACACTATTGAACACAGCCAGTATTTATGAAACACCATAGCAATGAGTGGTTTATTCATTTTGTACAGTAAAAAAACCAGGTTTTTAAAAAACTAATTCCAATCGTTATAAAATGTTGGAAATAAATTGCCCCCACTGCGGCAGGAAGCGGATGCAGCAGCGGTACCGGAAGCGGGAAGAGCATTGCTGGAATCACGTTTCCACAACGTGCATGTGTTGCTTTTATTGATGCTGTGTTATCTTTATTGATGTATTGCTGGGATTATTGTCCTTCAATTCAGGAAATTGATCAAATTTATTGACAGTTGATTTAAAATAACTATTATTTTATTGATTTGTGTTTTATGGGAAGCGAAAACACCTCTCAGAGTTTTAACCATTTTACGTGCAAATCACCACATTTTAATTTACAACTCATAAACTCAGAACAAATGACATCGACTCGAAAAATTGACCTCTTGGTTTTATGTAAAGTGAATGAATAATTAGGTTTTATGTAAAGTACAACCTAGGACCTCGAAGGTATAATTTAGCGAATATCCCCTATAGGGAAAAAGCTATTACCGTAGTCGGCATGCTAATACCTAGGCCCGGGACCATGATAACTTTTTGTTTTGAGGTCCCCAGACCCAAAAAACACCATTAGTTTGAAACTGAAAATATATATATATATATATATATATATATATATGTGTGTGTGTGTGTGTGTGTGTGTGTGTGTGTGTGTTTGTCTGTGAGCACGATAACTTTCGTAAAAATGATCCGATTTTGATAAAATTTGGTATAAACTTGTAAAGCACCATTTGTGACTTTAAGTTTGAAAACCAACCAGATCGCCCTCTCCGAAGGGGTATTTTGGGGGGTTTTGTTCCCCAAAAATGGGTTTTTTGAATTTTTTACATACCATTTTCGAAAAGTCAAATTTTAGTTTTTGCCATTGGATTCAGCTTAAAAAACACACAATTTTGTATTTTGATAATTTCTCTACGTCAATTGGTTACCGAGATATTGAAAGTGCTAAACACAGTACGTTGTCTAATGTTATTCTTATGGAGGAAAAGAACAAATTTATATCTCGCTTATTTATTAACTGACGAAACTTGTTATGGCTTCATCTGGTTGTGGTCTATTGATATTTGCTAAACACAATTTTTTTACAAAGGCTCTCGTAGCAGCAAACCTGCGTACTCAACCCCATGTTATTCTTATGGATAATAATTAAATGCTATGTCTCCCTTAATTATGAAGATAAATTAATAAAAACTGGTATACGACTTCACCTAGTTCAGTTATATTGATTGAAAAACCCATTTTTTGTGTTCGTTGATGCAGCAAACCTGCCTACTCAGCCCCAATGTTATTATTACGGAGAATAATTAAAATTGTACATATTGCTTATTTGTGAATATATTTTTATGAAACTTTGTAAGAGGCTTTATGTAGTATTAAGACATTTATATCTACATTGGAAATTCACTGAGTATGAAGGTTTGCTGTGATAGGGGTATTTACCATACTAAAAAGCATATTAAGGTCACAATATGCTTTATAATAAATCGGACGCTTGCTACTTTTGTTGTAGACCTTCCACATACTGCATAATGAGTCGTAATAAACGCGCATTGTGGTGTGACTTTCTCTATAAAGACGCTGTTTCTGATTGTTAGTGAGCCGTCGGTGAATGTTAACTGGGTATGTCTGCAATTTATTCGCAACCTGATTAAACAATACTATTAAAATGAATCTTTAAGGGCTATCCAAAATGGGAAATCGAAAACTGTACATAATTTGGCACACAATACCTTGTCTTAACCTTTTTGCCATAGTTTTGCGTAGTAGTTTTGTTTTTTCGCCATAGTAATCAGCGACATTAATTCCTGATTAATAAGTTTTAGAGTCAGTTATTTATAATGTAATTTTAACACGATGAAGGTGGAGTTTTCAAAATAATCCAAATTGAGTATCTAAGTAAGTGAATTATCAACTTAAGTAGAATTCATGAAGACAATTATGCAAAACCTTTACTAAGTAAATCATAAAGTAAAGTTTGCGTTGGAAAATAAATTATAAAGAATACTTTCACTTTTTTTGTTAGGAAAGTTAACATACTACATAATATTATCATTCTGCATTTACAGAAGTTTTACTTAATAACTTAGTAAAGATCTAAAAGCTTACAAAATCGTTGAAAATGTTTTTATATTATAAGCGGATTAAAACTTTTGGAAAAGTTTAACTCTATCTACTTGCAAATAAGCGATGAAATATTAGAATCTTCTTAGTATTCGTTTCAAATACCCTATCTGTAGCGTTAAAAGGTATCACAGTATTCAAATATTTGTTTTAATACGTGTAAATAAGCTATTATAAAGATAAATAAAATCGATAGTTTAATAATTTAAATCAATATTTGTTAGTGATATGAAGTAAAAAATAAACAGTTAATAACTAGTTAAAAATATTCAAAAATGTCTTTTGCCAACATGACTTTGTAGTTACTGGAGTTTTACAGTACATTTTCTAAACTGTTTTATCTTTTAATCATAGGGCTATTTAAAAACTTCTAAAAGTGCATGTTAATGTATTATTAATGTATTATTAATCAGAAGTTTATTCAAACGTCTATGTTGACTAGGAAACTAAATAAAATGTGGTAGCCACTAGATGTAGAAAATTTATATTAATATATTAACTTAAAAATCAAGCTTTTCGTGTACTTTTTATTGATTAAAATATTTACTATAAACAATTAATCAAACCAATAGAGAGGAAGCAGATGTTTGATAATTTACATTAAAACGTTCCTGAGTTTTTAAAAACTGTAATTACCTCTTTTTTGATATTTTTTTTGGTTTTTACCATTTCTATTTAGCATATCAAATGTTAAACAATAATAGTTTCGTGATGCAAGGAATCTTCATACCAACAATAAAATAAGGCAGAGCCCAAGGGATAGGGAATGCGTTTTGTTGCCTCTCACTTTGGCCAGACCTTAGACAACCGCTCCTGCAGATTAATCCTTCTTTCACAACATGCTAGCTTACCTCTTACGATGTTTTGTTGCCTCTCACTTTGGCCAATACCTTGACATCCACCCCTGCAGATTAATCCTTCTTTCACAACGTGCTAGCTTACCTCTCACGATGTTTTGTTGCCTCTCACTTTGGCCAATACCTTGACATCCACCCCTGCAGATTAATCCTTCTTTCCCAACATGCTAGCTTACCTCTTACGATGTTTTGTTACCTCTCACTTTGGCCATTCCCTAGACTAATCAGATCCCTGCAGATTAATCCTTCTTTCACAACATGCTAGCTTACCTCTTACGATGTTTTGTTACCTCTCACTTTGGCCATTCCCTAGACTAATCAGATCCCTGCAGATTAATCCTTCTTTCGCAACATGCTAGCTTTCTCACGATGTTTTGTTGCCTCTCACTTTGGCCAATACCTTGACATCCACCCCTGCAGATTAATCCTTCTTTCACAACATGCTAGCTTACCTCTCACGATGTTTTGTTACCATTCAATTTGGCCAGTCCCTAGATAACCGCCCCTACAGATTAATCGTTCTTTCCCAACATGCTAGCTTACCTCTCACGATGTCTTGTTGCCTCACACTTTGGCCAGTCCCTAGACATCCACCCCTGCAGATTAATCCTTCTTTCACAACATGCTAGCTTACCTCTCACGATGTTTTGTTGCCTCTCACTTTGGCCAATACCTTGACATCCACCCCTGCAGATTAATCCTTCTTTCACAACATGCTAGCTTACCTCTTACGATGTTTTGTTACCTCTCACTTTGGCCATTCCCTAGACTAATCAGATCCCTGCAGATTAATCCTTCTTTCGCAACATGCTAGCTTACCTCTCACGATGTTTTGTTGCCTCTCACTTTGGCCAATACCTTGACATCCACCCCTGCAGATTAATCCTTCTTTCACAACATGCTAGCTTACCTCTCACGATGTTTTGTTACCACTCAATTTGGCCAGTCCCTAGATAACCGCCCCTACAGATTAATCATTCTTTCACAACATGCTAGCTTACCTCTCACGATGTTTTGTTACCACTCAATTTGGCCAGTCCCTAGATAACCGCCCCTACAGATTAATCGTTCTTTCCCAACATGCTAGCTTACCTCTCACGATGTTTTGTTGCCTCACACTTTGGCCAGTCCCTAGACTAATCAGATCCCTGCAGATTAATCCTTCTTTCGCAACATGCTAGCTTACCTCTCACGATGTTTTGTTGCCTCTCACTTTGGCCAATACCTTGACATCCACCCCTGCAGATTAATCCTTCTTTCACAACATGCTAGCTTACCTCTTACGATGTTTTGTTACCTCTCACTTTGGCCATTCCCTAGACTAATCAGATCCCTGCAGATTAATCCTTCTTTCGCAACATGCTAGCTTACCTCTCACGATGTTTTGTTGCCTCTCACTTTGGCCATTCCCTAGACTAATCAGATCCCTGCAGATTAATCCTTCTTTCACAACATGCTAGCTTACCTCTTACGATGTTTTGTTACCTCTTACTTTGGCCAATACCTTGACATCCACCCCTGCAGATTAATCCTTCTTTCACAACATGCTAGCTTACCTCTTACGATGTTTTGTTACCTCTCACTTTGGCCATTCCCTAGATTAATCAGATCCCTGCAGATTAATCCTTCTTTCACAACATGCTAGCTTACCTCTCACGATGTTTTGTTACCACTCAATTTGGCCAGTCCCTAGATAACCGCCCCTACAGATTAATCGTTCTTTCCCAACATGCTAGCTTACCTCTCACGATGTTTTGTTGCCTCACACTTTGGCCAGTCCCTAGACTAATCAGATCCCTGCAGATTAATCCTTCTTTCGCAACATGCTAGCTTACCTCTCACGATGTTTTGTTGCCTCTCACTTTGGCCAATACCTTGACATCCACCGCTGCAGATTAATCCTTCTTACACAACATGCTAGCTTACCTCTTACGATGTTTTGTTACCTCTCACTTTGGCCATTCCCTAGACTAATCAGATCCCTGCAGATTAATCCTTCTTTCACAACATGCTAGCTTACCTCTCACGATGTTTTGTTACCACTCAATTTGGCCAGTCCCTAGATAACCGCCCCTACAGATTAATCGTTCTTTCCCAACATGCTAGCTTACCTCTCACGATGTTTTGTTGCCGCTCACTTTGGCCAGTCCCTAGACAACCCCCCCTACAAATTAATCCTTCTTTCGCAATATGTTAGCTTAGCTCTTGCGATGTTTTGTTGCCTCTCACTTTGGCCAGTCCCTAGACAACCACCCCTTCAGATTAATCCTTCTTTCGCAATATGTTAGCTTAGCTCTTGCGATGTTTTGTTGCCTCTCACTTTGGCCAGTCCCTAGACAACCACCCCTTCAGATTAATCCTTCTTTCACAACATGCTAGCTTACCTCTCACCATGTTTTGTTACCACTCAATTTGGCCAGTCCCTAGATAACCGCCCCTACAGATTAATCATTCTTTCACAACATGCTAGCTTACCTGTCACGATGTTTTGTTGCCTCTCACTTTGGCCAGTCCCTAGATAACCCCCCCTACAGATTAATCCTTCTTTCGCAACATGTTAGCTTAGATCTTGCGATGTTTTGTTGCCTCTCACTTTGGCCAGTCCCTAGACAACCACCCCTGCAGATTAATCCTTCTTTCACAACATGCTAGCTCACCTCTCACGATAATTTGTTGCCTCTCACTTTGGCCAGTCCCTAGACTTCCACCTCTGCAGATTAATCTTCCTTTCACAACATGCTAGCTTACCTCTCATGATGTTTTGTTGCCTCTCTCTTTGGCCAGTCCCTAGACATCCATCCCTGCAGATTAATCCTTCTTTCACAACATGCTAGCTTACCTCTTGTGATGTTTTGTTGCCTCTCACTTTGACCAGTCCCTAGATAACCGCCCCTACAGATTAATCCTTCTTTCGCAACATGCTAGCTTACCTCTTGCGATGTTTTGTCGCCTCTCACTTTGGACAGTCCCTACACAACACCCCTGCAGATTAATAATTATTTTGCAGGAATTTTGAAGCCCCGTGGGGCAAAGCTCGATGGATGAATCGGTATGAAAACCCTTTAACTTTTCTATTTTAGACAAACATGATCAACGTACCAAATTTCACCACTATAGCATGCCAGGATGTTAGAAAATTAGTGATGAGTGTGTTAGGGGTTTGCCTTTTTACATATTAGGATAGCTGAACGGAAATATTGATCGGATAACTATATTGTATTGTGTACAGAAGAAACCATTTGTACTTAGACGTATAATTTTGATTAAGAAGCAATACAAATAAAGCTATAACACATCACACAACACACAACAATACAACTGTACAACAACAATGACATGTGTGGAGGTTAAGATCATCTTGTCATACCTATTAATTCAGTAAGTAAAATAAGAACTAATATAATACGAAAGTTAAATTACATTTTATAAAAATAAGTAACAGCTTATTAATCTAATAACCCGACAAAGTAGTTGTAAATGCAAGTGAGTGCTTCGCCTCTTTACTCTTTTATGAGCATTTTCTCGAGACAATAGTTACATTAGCAGGAGAGCATACCTTTCATGGAATTACTTACTTTGACTGACACACTGACCTTTCTCTCATATTACAGGTCATACTTTGATTGAACACCATTGATTTCTTTAGAATGTTAACAAATGTGTAATAATAGTTCTTTCATATGTCATTTTACAATAGCCGTTCCACTTTTTAACTGCATTGGGACTCTTAAATCCAAGTTCACAACACCAATAACGGTAACATGTCCATATAGTGAATGATTTTCAACATTTAAATTAGTTTAGAAAATCCATTCAGCACTGCATATGTATTTGAGTAAAATAAATATCAAAATTTTGACATTTAAAATGTATGCTTTCAAATATGTTTTTCGTAAATTTAATAGTCAAACTGTTAACTGTTCTTAAATTTTACATTTAATGAATATTCCTTTTTTTCATTAAACAAGTATTTAAATCAAAATGTACAAAACTATTTTTCGTTAAAAAAGCCAAATGGAAACACATATTTCAAAGTAAATACAAAACCATATAAATCTAATAATATATTAAAAACTTAAATCATTGTGGATGACCAATGACCTCTGATTCAATGTCATGTTTTAGCCTACTTGACAACTATAGGTTAAGAGATGAGTACAAGTATTTGCCCTTGAAATTGAGAAAGCCCTTGATTTTCAGGTTTCTCATGTCACTGCTGTGTCGAGCCCCATCCGCGTCACTCGTCGGTCAAAGCGCTTCGCATCCCGAACATTTGGCAAATCAGAAGTGTGATGTATTTTGCCATCGCGCAAAACTTCATTTCTTTTAGTTGCGTGTTTGTTCAGATTAGTGTTTACCTGTGTGACTGTACTGAAACCTTTTTAAAGTGACCAGGATTTACACACTATAAAGGAGGTGAGTTGAGTCCATAATTGCAAAATAACTGAATAGTTACCACAGCTAACAAAATTGTCATTCGGGAAAATACACATTTCTTTCTTAATAATTAAACTTGTCTTTTAATTACATCTTAATTACACAATGGTGCTTAAAAACATATGCAGAACATATATAGTATTTTCTAATGCCATTAACTTTTAATTGAGTAAGTTTATAACAAATTATTCAATGATAAACAAAACAAGCCTGAAAATATTGTGTTCTGTTACAAAATGCAAGAAAAAAGACTGTTCTATAATAAAATTTAAAGTTGGTCGCCATATTGGAGACATACCATATTGTTGGTCGCCATATTGTGGAAGATGATCACATTTGATAAAACCAAACTCATACTTTTAATAGTAACTGATAAGTAGGTGAAAAGTCCCCCGTTTAAAGTTTCTTGTAAATCGTGTAATCTGTGAGATACCATTGGTGGCACAGTTAAGATAGACACCCTGTATAGTGTATAACAATCTTAATTAAATCAACATGTTTTAGCCTCTCTTTTTTTGATGTAGTTTACAGTTATTTGCTCTAGTAGTAAACAGTTTGTCAAACTTTATCCAACCGTAATATACATTTGTTTATTTTACTTTTCGTTTTGGAGTTTGGAGTTTTCCTACCCTCAATAGTCTACTTTCACTTTTAATTTTTCCCCATGGATCATAAAAAATGGTTGATAGATAACAGTTAGGTTTATTGGCCCCTACTGATAACCATTACCTGTTATAATTTTAACGTAACCGGTTAATGTTATACTTTAAGATAATGTGTGATTTGGGGGAAAAGAAAAATTGCTAAATATAATGAATAATTTCTAAATAACATAGACTTCATTTTAAATGTTAAGAAATAGCCACCGTAATTATCCAAACCGTCTTATTCCTTATTAATACAAATTGTTAAATGGTATGTTTCAAAACATTAATGTCTTTCATAAATTAACTTCCACTTTATTATGAAGAATTTTAATAGATTGTGAAACAACTGTTTTTAACTTATATACATCTGTTCAACAGTGAAACATATAAAGGTAATAGCTTAAGCCAAAGAATAATAATGAAATATATAGTTGTTAACAACCTGTCACGAAATGTTAAACAAACTAGGTTTCTTCCAGAGAGATGGAATAACTCATTCCAACGGACCATTGATACCTGACATTCATTTCTGTGAGGTCGAGTCCAACTCATGTTTATAAATTACTTTTTTAATCCATAACCCCTCCTATGAAGATTTCTCATTTCTAACCGATATATCGGCGACAACGAAAACACTTGCCAATATAGCATAACGATTTGTTTACCTATTACAAGATTTTAACGGTGTTAATTCTGCTTAAATATTATGATTAGACAATACTTTTGGTCTTTAAATGTTTGTATACAGTAATTTAATCTCGATTTTTGAATAAAAAACTACGTTTATATGTGGTTAATAGTTCATCTTTCATCAGGGATAGATCTATAAAATCACCCTCCCTCAAATTATTAATTGAATAAGTGAGGGTTAAATTCCACTCTAATTTTGGATTTATTAATACAATAGGCGGGTTTACTTCAATGCCATTTAGTTGATGAGGTTTTTAAAAAATAATTGCGAGTAGGATTCTTATCGCCCAATCAAACAATAATTAATCAGATGCTGTAAATTATTAAAATACATTTAATACTTTGCATTTCTGGATTTGCAATACATGCCATTCTTTTAACACGCTCAATACTGACAAACATGTTTAAACATGAAAATCACACAAGTTTCAATGTTAATTAGAGGGCGGGAATTATCGTCCTCCGCATCCAACGTGTTAAGGCATACTATTTAAGACATTTTTGTAAGAATGGTTTAAAACCAACATAACCTAGACAAAAAGAGCCACAGACCAGTTTGATGGAGGAAACTGCCGCTATCTACCGGCATTAATCTCCACTGAGCTGTTCATTTCCTCGACACCATCGCTTATTTATAGCTTAATTTTTCATACTCCTCCTAGCAAGAGCGATGAACAGTATACGTTTTTGATGCAAGCTATTGTTATTATCAAGTATTTTGCGTAATAAACCACATAAGTTGATGTATGAAAAGAATAAATTTACCTAAAAATCGTTTTAGAGCTTTAAAAACGAATTTGTTTTTCCTCAATATGTAGATTTTAATTTTAAATCGTCTTCAATTAGATAACCATAGGATAAGCACTAAACATTCCAAGAAAATATTGTTTTCACAATGGTGTCTCAATAGACTGCTCGTAAACTGATTTATACTTATATTGTGGTAGCGTTGACACCTTCAATATAATATTAAATATATCTTGGCAATTTAAACTTAAAATTGAACTACTCAAGGTAGTATTAAAAAAATCATACAAACTGTTGTCATTAATAAAGAAGATCATTTATTAGTAGATTCTTAAAGTTCAGTCATATCTATGTTCAGTTTATAAAAAAACTAATAAAATAGTAGTAAAGTGGTATAAGAAGTTCAACATAACAACATAGTACTCAAGTTTTGATTAAACAGTTTTATATTACTGACTTTCACCTCTACATTCAATACTAAATTTGTAGATTTCCAAAGTTAACTTGGTTTTTGTTCTGTCACTTCTAACATTGACTTTCGAGAAAAACCTTTCAGCTTATGTAGGAAGCAAGATAGACTGAAGCAAGTCAATAGAGTGATGAGGGGCACACACAGCCGAGTTGAGTTTATCAGTAGAGTTGAAGCTGTGTCAGTCTGGGTTATCTCCCCTACTATATTGTTACCGGGCGAAACCCACCCTCACTCTCAACTTACAGTATTCTACGTAGAAGAAAATTGCATTTTATTAAATAACATATCGTCCTGTATGGATTTTCTCATTTTATTGTGCAGGCTTTCGATCGATAGTCTTTGAATGTGATCTCAGTGTATTGTGTAGTTTCAAGGCAGCAATCTTTATCTTAATCTTTATCTTTATCTTGGCACTGAAAAGAAAATTAAATAACTGTAGGTAAAATAACACTGGCCGTAGTTTTACAAAATAATACGACTCTAATGATATTTTGTTACATCGTAAACAACGTTTATAAATTTTTATAAAAGTACAATTGACTATTAGGCCGCCAGTTTGCCGGCCACCATATTTGCTTGAGGCAGAAACAGGGAAAAAGTGTTTTAGATATTTTGGTCCAAAAAGGTATTACGCTTCGCCACCTGCTTTAAGAAATTATAGTTGTCATAAGTTTAAACAAATGTGTAATGGGCATGTTTATTTGTGCGATGCATGTACATTGTTTTAGTTTTATAAGGAGTACACATTTTGTATTTGTTTGACAAGAGTTGTAATGAAAAGCAGAGTCTTACTTTGATTAAAATTGGTTCGGTTATTTATAAACCGAACGGCATTGCTTCCGTATAGCGATTCGACTCTCAGAGTTATTATTTCCTATTTTAAACCTTACTTTAATGAAACGAATGGCTATTTGCATAGTAGTAAGGCCCAGCGCTTTGGGTCTAACATGGGCTCTTATGGGGAATAGATTAACATGGGGTCTTATGGAGAATAGAATAACATGGACTCTTATGGGAGAATAGAATAACATGTACTCTTATGGAGGATAGAATTGGGGTGTAATTACTACCCTCTGTCTTTCTTTTGCTACCCTCTGTGGTTAATTATTTATCTTTTTCATCCCCTGTGGTTAATTATATACCATTTTTGGTAATTGTTTCGCGTCCTTCACTTCCTTCTGTGTATCTAACTACAGATCCTGTCTCTCTCAGCGTACTGTAGCTGGCGGGTGTAACGTGAACATTTTTAAGTAAACTGATGGGTTGAAATGTTAATTCGTGTCCTTCTGTTGTTAATCATCTAGCCTTCTGTGGTAATTATTTAGCCCTCGTGTCCTTCTGCTGTTAATCATCTAGCATTCTGTGGTAATTATTTGAACTACGTTTCCTTCTACATATTTATTTTTTTAACCCCAGTGCCCTTCTATACATCTAACCTCCACATCCTTCTGCGTATCTAATCGCACTTCCTTCTGCGTATCTAACCACAACATCCGCAACAAGTCTTTGTCAGCAAACTAGTTGTGACCAGTTAAGATACTGCTCTGTGATTGGTCGGGATTAGTCGTCCTGCGCTCTGATTGGTCCAGACGTGGCCCCACCACAATACCTGCTCTCTTGCCGTGCATTTTCTCCCTCTCTTTGCTCTCAGCTTTCATTACGATCAGACGTGTCCCTGTGTTGCTCTGTTTGCTGCGTTTGGCGAAGGTAACCTCACTTTTTCTAACCTCAATCTTGAGCGTTTGCCTACCCTATCTTACGTGTAACATAACCTCACTTCCTTGTGTCAAGGGCTGTGTTGTGCTTGTATTTGTTGACTGACAGTAATACCACTTTCTATTCTTGTTCTTTATTAAGTAACCTAGCCAATTATGTTTTACTTGGTAGTCCTGTGTTTATATGTATTGGATAACATAACAGCAAACCTAGTTTCTTGCGTCAAAAGTAGTTTTGTGCGTTGTATTTGATTGTTTGGCTTGGCTAAAGTAGTGTTGTGCTGACTAACATAACCTTATTTCCCAGTAACCTCAGTTTCTTGTGTCGAGAGTAGTGTTTTGCGTTGTATTTAATTGTTTGATTTGTTTAGAGTAGTGTTGTGTTGACTAACATAACCTCACACCCAGTAACCTCAGTTTCTTGTTTGATTTGACTGTAGTAGTGTTGTGCGTTGTATGTGCTGAGTAACATAACAGTAATATCATGGTATCATGCACTTGTCTTGTTCATGCCTGACTTATCTATGTTAAGAGCGTTGTATGACTTGCTAGTGTACAGTAACATCAGAGTTAACTACATGTTTCAAGAGTAGTGTCGTGTGATTTTTAGCGTTATCTGAACTGCTAAAGTAACCTCACTTTTTCTAACCTCACTCTTTACACTCCAACTTTACTGTATTATATTCCGTGCATGGTGTACTTAATTTTATTTCTGTGTTGTGTTTATTGTCTTAGCTAGAGTAGTGTTGTTTTGTGTTTAATTGTTTGATTTGATAGTTTACAGTAAAGAAAGTAAACAAACCCTCACTTCCTTGTGGCTAAAGTAGTGTTGTGTTGACTGACATAACCTCCAGTAACCTTATTTTTTTTTGCCCTGGTTCTTTTTGAACTGTAAATTCACCTCAGTAACCTCACCTTCTATTCTTGTTCTTTAAAACAGTTTTGGTTAGAACAGTTTTTGTATGTGTTGACTAACAGTAACCTCACTTTTCCGAGCCGCTGAGCGAGGAAAGAGTAAGAAGAAAATTTTCCCGCCAAATTTTCCCGCCAAATTTGCGCGCCAAAAGAAAAAATTGGCGCCAAACCTAACCTCACTTTCTTATGTCAAGAGTAATGTTGTGTTTTATGTGCTGAGTAACAGTAATCTCACTTTCTATTCTTGTTCTTTTGGTTAGAGTAGTGTTTTCTACCTTCCTTAGAGTTAACTTTTGGTAACTTGTAGTTCTGATTTGACTCACGTAGTGTTAGTGTTTTTCTGACTTGCGTAGTACAGGGGTACCGTGCTCTTTTGTAGATCCTCTGTACCTGTTATTTTAGAGAACTTGATCAGTGACTTTAAAGTATCAGTTCTAGACGTAACCGTTCCAATAGTAACAGTTGCCTTCTCTATCTTGTTCATGTTATAGCATTGAAAACTGCTACAAAGTAACGGTTCCAAATGGTTACAGTTCCAACAATGTAACAGTTCCAGCAGTACTCGTTCCAACGGTTCCAACAGTAACCGTTCCAAAAGTAACAGTTCCAGTAGACCAACCAGTGACAAAGTAACAGTTCCGTTCTCTATATAGCTCTTACAACAAGCTCTGGTTCTTCAGTCTGATTTCAGTCGTCACACTGTTCGGACGTTCTTTTGCGCTGCTCTTGCGTAGGTGTTCGTGTTTTAAACCTTCATTGGAGTTAACTTTCGATAACTTGTAGTTCTGGTTTGACTTGCGTAGTGTTAGTGTTTTTCTGACTTGCGTAGTGATACAGGGGTACTGTGCTCCCCTACATACTATATAGCTCTTACAACAAGCTCTAGTTCTTCAGTCTGATTTCAGTCGCCACACTGATCAGACGTTCTTTTGCGCTGCTCTTGCGTAGGTGTTCTCTTGCACAGATTATTATTGATTCTGCGTAATTCAGTTGTATCCGTGTGAGTTTGACTCTGGTCGGTGTGTTTTCTCTTTTAAGCGTTAGTACATTTAGCTTGTTTTCAGTATTTAATTCTTTGTTGAAAGATGGACGTTTCTAAAAAGAACCCTCAAAACCCGATAAATTTAATTAGTAAAGATCAAACCTATGTTAAAAAATTCAGACTTTACGGGACTAACACTGTTTTCAAATTTACTAACCCTCCCAATGGTATCTCTGAGTTTGATTGGATTCGTAAGGGTCTTAATCAGATTGTTGAAAAAGCTAAAGCCGATGCTGTACCCACCGATTATCTAGGGTTTAAAATGCAGTCAATAAATTTAAAAAGTGCTGAACCGGGGTATGTAGATTTTAGACCGGTCTCTGAAGTTAACGGTGATGTCCTTTGGCAAGTTTTCGGAGGTATTCTTCAATCAAATTCCGAATCTATTAAGTCTACAGACACGTTCAAAGTATATGTAGCAAGAGTTAACGTTCCAGTAGGTTCTGGGAGGGTAAGGCCTGGATTTTACAATACGTTTGATGAAGAGTGTAAGGCGAGAAAAGGGATTGTAGTAATTAATAACAAAGATAATTTATGTTTGGCTAGAGCGTTGGTAGTAGGCAAGGCGTATGCAAAAAATGATCCTCAGATCTACGCTATTCGAAAAGACAAGGGGAAAAGACAAACTTTCAGAGCTAATAAGCTCATAGCAAAAGCCCGTGTAGAAATGCCGGAGGAAGGCGCCGGTATCCCCGAACTTGAAAAATTCCAATCCCATCTTAAAAAATACAAAATTACCGTCTACAACTACGACAGAAAAGGCCGGGATGTCTATTTTGAGGGAGGTAATGAAGACGCTAAATTCAAAATAAATCTTCTGTTTCACAATCGGCACTATAATGTAATTACAAACTTAACTGCAGCGTTTGTTTGTAATTTCTTTTGTGAAGCCTGCCACATCCCTTTTGACCAAAAATCAGAGCATCGATGCTCAAACAGATGCTTGTCCTGCCATACTATCTCCCCACCCTGTAAACTAGAACACGGAGGCATTACATGTCGTTTTTGCAACCGTTTCTTCAAAAACGAGCGGTGTTTAATAGCCCATCAAGGGCAAGTTTGTAAAACTTTAAAACTCTGCCGTGACTGTAAGAAAATGATTCATCCAAAAAAACGTAAGACAGCTCACGTATGCGGAGAAGTTTATTGTAAACCCTGTGAAGCGTTCAAAGACCCCGCACATCAGTGTTTCATGAGGGTAGATAGGAGAACTCCCAAAGACCGTGATTTTTTGTTTATTTTCTTTGACTTGGAGACTCGCCAAGACGAGTCTCTCCCCTCTGACCCTGAACAAAAAGTACATCAAGTTAACTTGTGTGTCTCACAACAGTACTGTTTTAAATGTATTAATGGGGGTGAGTGTGAAACTTGCTCGGAACGGCAAAGGGTATTTGAAAAGGAACCGGTAAAACAGTTTATGGACTATGTAATGGAAATTCGAAAAAAATTTAAAGATGTTTGTGTAATTGCCCACAACGGGCAAGGTTTTGATTTCCAATTCATACTACAATATATTATGGAAGAAACTAAATTTACCCCAAAAATAACTCCTCGGGGAACTAAAATTATTTTGATGGAAATGGACAACGTAAGATTCATTGACTCCCTAAGCTATTTCCCTATGGCCCTCGCTGCACTCCCTAAAGCCTTCGATCTGCCTCCCGAGAAAAAGAAGGGCTACTTCCCGCATCTTTTCAATACATTGGCGAACCAAAATTATGTAGGCCCTATGCCCGATAAAAAATACTATTGCCCCGAGTCGATGTTTGAGAAACCACACGAGGCATTTGAGATTTGGTACGAGGAACAAGTAGCGAGTAATTATATTTTTGATTTTAAAAAGGAAATCCTGGAGTACTGTATTTCGGACGTAGAAATCCTAGCTCAAGCGTGTATTAAATTTAGAGCCTTGCTTCTTCAAGAGTGTAACGTAGATCCTTTCCTCGAGGCTATAACAATAGCCAGTGCCTGTAACCTGGCCTTCCGCCGTAACTTCTTAAAAGAAAATACTATTGGACTTATACCAAAATCAGGGTACCGACTTGCAGACAATCAGTCAGCCGTTGCTTTACAGTGGTTAACATGGGAGGAGGAGAAACGTGGAGTAAAGATTCAACATGCGGGCCGAGGTAAAGAAGTTAAAATTAAAGGAATGAAAGTAGATGGGTTTGATGGTGAGAGAATTTATGAGTTTCACGGGTGTTATTGGCACGGGTGTCCAAAATGTTATCAATACAGCAGAGAAGAACCTCTGCCGGAGGATCCTTCAGACAGTTTGCATCTCCGTTACGAGAGAACCAAGTCCAAAATGGCAAGATTTACTAGCTATGAGGTTGTAGAGATGTGGGAGTGTGAGTTTAAAAATTTGAAGAAAGATAAAAAATTAAATCACCTGAACCAACTATCCATTCTAAACACACTTCCACTTAATCCTAGAGATTCCTTCTTTGGAGGCAGGACGGGTAATACTAAAACGTATTGTAAATGTGAAGAGGGAGAAACAATTCAATACGTTGATGTCTGTTCCCTCTACCCGTATGTAAATAAATATTGTAAGTATCCCGTGGGTCATCCTACTGTTTACGTTGGAAATGAGTGCCGAGAGAGAGGCCTTGAAGTAGAGGGCTTGTTAAAGTGTAAGATTCTACCTCCTTACAACTTGTATCATCCCGTACTCCCCGCAAAAATGAATAATAAATTGATGTTTGTGTTGTGTAGAACTTGCGGGGAGACTCAAAACCAAGGGGAATGTTTTCATGATAGTGAGGAAAGGGCAATGGTAGGAACATGGACTATGGATGAAATTAGAAAAGCTGTAGAAAAAGGCTATATGATTTTGGACATGTATGAGTTGTGGGAGTATGAAGTCGCTACATACGAGAAAGGGGGGGTTTTTACCGATTTTATTAATAAATTCTTGAAAGTAAAGCAGGAAGCCTCAGGGTATCCCGCTTGGTGTAAAACAGAAGAGGATAAAGACAAGTATGTTTCTGATTTCTTTGAGCGTGAGGGTATTCAATTGGAGAAAGACAAAATTGCTAAAAATGGAGGACTCAGGTCAGTAGCTAAATTAATGTTAAATTCATTTTGGGGCAAGTTTGGTCAACGCGAAAACATGACAAAAACTGCAATCGTGAGAGACTCTAAAGAATTGTTCAATTCGTTAACTCAACCAGGAACAAAAGTAAAGTTTGTTGAAATAATTAACCAGGAGGTTTTATTAGTTAATTGGCAGAATGTTGATGAAGCTAGTGAGCCTCTAAAAACTGTAAATGTTGTAATTGCGGCCTACACTACAGCTCATGCGAGACTTAAACTGTATGAACACTTGGAGGCTTTGGGCGGTCAAGTCTTGTATTATGATACAGATTCGTGTATTTATTTATACCGGGAAGGACTGTACAGGGTCCCTACGGGAGATTACCTCGGTGAAATGACCGATGAATTGGCAGGTGACTACGGGCCCGGCTCTTATATTGTTGAATTCGTTTCTGGGGGGCCTAAAACTTATGCATACCTTGTCTGGTCAACCAACAAACAAAAACTAGAATCTGTGTGTAAAATCAAGGGCCTCACCCTCAATTTAAAAAACTCCGAAACGCTAAATTTTGAACAATTGAAAAAGATGGTCCTTAGTGAAGCTGCTGAAATTTTAGAAATTGAAGAAAACAGAATCAGGAGAACAAAGAGACGGGAAGTCGTTACAGTAAGCGAAGTTAAAAAGTTTAAAATTACAGGACCCAAGAGGAAATTTAATGATGATCACGATACCTTGCCTTTCGGCTTTAAAAAACAAAGAGTTGCTTAACGGAGCTGTCACTCACACGGGTACTGTGTGCATATACCTCTAAACATCAGCTCTATCAAATCATTCTGTTCTGAGACGCGGTAGTGAACGGACGTGCCTGTACTGTTACTGTTTGTCTCTTCTTGTAGAATGTCTGCTAGAAATAATACACCCACTATTCAAGCGGTGTTTTTAAAGTTTATATCTAAAAGAAAGTTAAATGAAAATTCAAAATTTCGCATTACATGCTCAGAGTATGAGTTCTTTCTTACGGGGCCAATAGACGTATTAGGCTGGCCTTTGATGTTCTCGGAGTATATAGTAGATAAAATAACGGAGAACCCCTCATCAAACACCTACATCGGAGTAGCAATAAAGCATGGTGATGTTTCGGGAAATATACCGTTTCTGCCTTTAGGGAATTTAACACCGTCAGTTTTTGATGATCACTTTGAAGAAATATTTTGTAACGTTGAGAAACTATTTGGTGTTTTACGTCTTGAAGTAACACTTGTCTCAATTCCATGTTACTACCTTCGATAAAGGTAGCACCTTTCCCTACGGAGCAGCGTTACTCTTGTATATACCAAATGTAACTAGTACAGTTACATCATTCTGCTCCAAGTCGCGGTACTGATCAGACGTTCTTTTGCGCTCCTTTTTCCTGTACTATTGGGTAAATTGTGACATGGCTGCTAAATACTATACATTTAATAACAAACCCGTATTGGTTCTGTTTGATAATGAAGGAAAACCATGGTTTAAAGCTAAAGACGTAGCTACTGCTCTAAAACATGTTAATTGCTGGAGTGCAGTTCGGAAACATGTAGATGACGTGATAAATTAACTGTTGGTAGTTTTTCTGACGCCCAAAAACAGGGCGTTGGGCCTATTGAGGAAACAACGGTTTTCATAAATGAAGCCGGATTATGTTCTTTGATGTTAAAATCAACTACTCCTGAGGCAAGACTGTTAGTAAGAAGTCTGTTGCCGGAGAAGTTTTACCTTACTTACACAAATATGAAAGATGAAAGTTAACTTTAAATGTAAATTTTCTTTAAAATCACAAGTTCCCACTGTATGTGTGAGTGTGTGTGTGTGTGAATGAAGGTCACTGGCGCGGGTGACGAAAAGCCTCGTAAACCTGTATGAAGGTCACTGGCGCGGGTGACAAAAAGCCCCGTAAACCTGAATGTGTGATGAAGGGCTTAGTAGATTGAGGCGCAGGGCTAACACCCCGGCTACTCCTTCGAACAACCCGGTGTGAATGAAGGACCTTGTACTTTGAGGCACCTGGCTAACACCCAGGCTACTCCTTGGAACGGTCCTTACGGTGGGACTTGTAAGAATAAAAATGAAAACTGCGCCTTGATGTCCGCGAAGTACTACGCTCGAAAAATGTTTTCGAGTGGGGTCTAATAAATAAAAAAGACCCGGCAGTCGCTCACCCATCAGGCAGGGCTAAACCCTTTGTAAGTCCAGGGGTGTGGGGAGGTTGGTGTAAAAAACCGTGAAACCGTTTGTTGTAATCCTCTGACTGTCAGGGAAAACCGGATGGAAAGGTGCAACAAAAAAAAAGATAAAAATAAAAACCAAACAAAAAGTATAAAAGCAAAAAACAAAAAAGAAATAAAAGGAGGTAGCATTTTGTTATGGAGTGGCTACCACTGTGAGAGGCGATGGTTGGGGCCTCTCACCCCAGAGGTTAGGCCTCCAGGGGAAGCTCTGGGTAACCAAAAAGAACGCGCCGACGCTCCTACGGCCTAGCCTAAAGGCTTACCGTGGTGTGGAAACGTGAGCGTTCAAAATTATTTCACTGGGGTTAGAAGTGTTTAACCGATAAATTTTAAAAAGATCCCCGTTAAAGTGAAATGTAACACATTATAATGTAGCCTCAGCGGAGGCAGGAGTAAATGACCGGAAAAATTTAAGAAGTTTCGGCCAATTTATGGCACTGCCCCCTTAAAAACACCTTCAAGCTGAATTTGAGGTATTTGACGGAGAAGTTACAGCGTAAAAATACGACAGATCCGCCGTTTTACAGGACTTAAATGCAAATAACCAATCAAGTTTAAAGACTCGGAGCTAAATACTGTATAATTTCTGTCCTTCTAAAGAATGCATTTTATGCTTGTTGTCTTTTAATATGCACCCATGGTGTGTATTTTTTTGCCAACTGTCTGATATTGGTGTTGGTTACAATCCTTTTACTAGTAAATTCAGTAAAATTACATATTGATTCAGTTTGTTACAGAGTTTTACAAGCAATCAACTACAACAAAAAGACAACTCTGTATTTGTTTGACTTTACAAAATACCCTACTAACACCAGCCTCTTCTGCATTAGTTTTAATTCTTAAACAGTGGGTCCTGAGGGTCCAACACTTAGAATCATGATAATTGAGTTGGGACCCATTTTGGGTCCCAACTACTTCCGGTGTAGGGTTATCAAAGGGATTCGTTCCCCCTTGGAGTGGGGGTATAGTTTTATTGTCTGTCCATTTCTGCTAGTTTTTACAAGCCTCTTCTCTCCTTTTAGTTAATATAACCTTGAGATTTCTAAACAGTTCAATACATGTAAAGTTTCCCAAAGTAATTCTTAAGTAACACTTAATTTACAGGCATACACAACAGCTACAATTATTCAATCATGAAGCTAAAACCCAGTTAATATACTAACAATCTAATAAAAGACAGAGACATGACCCAAAATAACAGCTAAAATACACAAAAAACAGCTAAAATACACAAAAAACAGCTAAAATACACAAAAACAGCTAAAATACACAAAAAACAGCTAAAATACACAAAAAACAGCTAAAATACACAAAAAACCGCTACAAATAGCCAGAGAGCCATTTTAGCAAGGGGGAAGTATTGACCCCCTTTACCTTCACCTTAAAGAATCAGTCAAAGAATAATTTATTTTGTGTTGGTTTCTCACCAGTTTTCTTGTAGTTTGTGTCAATCACATGTATTTTACATTATCATGATTTAAGAGTGGCTGAGGTATATGATAATGTAGAGAAAACCATACCGGAAGTGGGGGTGAACGTTTTGTTCACCCCTTTGACCTATCAATCCCAAATAGTTTAAACCAATGAACCATGGCTTTACTATATTTAACATAAAAAAAGAAGCAAACACCCTGAAAAAACTAGTATAACAGAGCTTGTAGTCTGTCCAATTTTGTAATGTTTCTTCTTTACATAGTTTAAATTGTAGCGTGGGTTAATAAGTAGCGAACTGCATTTCAATTGTCCCAAAAACTCTCAATATATTTAATTTTAAAGTATAGCTCCTTCAGTGTTTTTGATACTTTCCCGCAGTACAGAGTTTAGGTTTTCGTAAATCTTAGCGGAGGTTAACAGGTACATACATACCAAATTTCATTAAAATCGGCCAAGCCGTTCTTGAGATATTGATTTTTAAAATATAGCTCCTTCAATTATTTTGATACTACCTGCATTACAGAGTTTAGGTTTTTGTAATATGTAGCAGAGGTTAACAGGTACATACATGCCAAGTTTCATTAAAATCGGCCAAGCCGTTCTTCAGATATTTAATTTTGAAAATTTGCCCCTTCATTTTTTGAGATGCAACCCGCAACATTTTATTTAAGACTTTTTATATGGGTAGATACCCCCCTGGAATGCCTACACTACGTAGTAGGCAGTTTTCCGGGGTTAATATGACCCAAGGACTTACCATTTTCGAGATATTAGCAATTTTAACTAAAATGTTGCGGGTTGCATCTCAAAAAATGAAGGGGCAAATTTTCAAAATTAAATATCTGAAGAACGGCTTGGCTGATTTTAATGAAACTTGGCATGTATGTACCTGTTAACCTCTGCTACATATTACAAAAACCTAAACTCTGTAATGCAGGTAGTATCAAAATAATTGAAGGAGCTATATTTTAAAAATCAATATCTCAAGAACGGCTTGGCCGATTTTAATGAAATTTGGTATGTATGTACCTGTTAACCTCCGCTAAGATTTACGAAAACCTAAACTCTGTACTGCGGGAAAGTATCAAAAACACTGAAGGAGCTATACTTTAAAATTAAATATATTGAGAGTTTTTGGGACAATTGAAATGCAGTTCGCTACTTATTAACCCACGCTACAATTTAAACTATGTAAAGAAGAAACATTACAAAATTGGACAGACTACAAGCTCTGTTGTACTAGTTTTTTCAGGGTGTTTGCTTCTTTTTTTATGTTAAATATAGTAAAGCCATGGTTCATTGGTTTAAACTATTTGGGATTGATAGGTCAAAGGGGTGAACAAAACGTTCACCCCCACTTCCGGTATGGTTTTCTCTACATTATCATATACCTCAGCCACTCTTAAATCATGATAATGTAAAATACATGTGATTGACACAAACTACAAGAAAACTGGTGAGAAACCAACACAAAATAAATTATTCTTTGACTGATTCTTTAAGGTGAAGGTAAAGGGGGTCAATACTTCCCCCTTGCTAAAATGGCTCTCTGGCTATTTGTAGCGGTGTTTTGTGTATTTTAGCTGTTTTTTGTGTATTTTAGCTGTTATTTTGGGTCATGTCTCTGTCTTTTATTAGATTGTTAGTATATTAACTGGGTTTTAGCTTCATGATTGAATAATTGTAGCTGTTGTGTATGCCTGTAAATTAAGTGTTACTTAAGAATTACTTTGGGAAACTTTACATGTATTGAACTGTTTAGAAATCTCAAGGTTATATTAACTAAAAGGAGAGAAGAGGCTTGTAAAAACTAGCAGAAATGGACAGACAATAAAACTATACCCCCACTCCAAGGGGGAACGAATCCCTTTGATAACCCTACACCGGAAGTAGTTGGGACCCAAAATGGGTCCCAACTCAATTATCATGATTCTAAGTGTTGGACCCTCAGGACCCACTGTTTAAGAATTAAAACTAATGCAGAAGAGGCTGGTGTTAGTAGGGTATTTTGTAAAGTCAAACAAATACAGAGTTGTCTTTTTGTTGTAGTTGATTGCTTGTAAAACTCTGTAACAAACTGAATCAATATGTAATTTTACTGAATTTACTAGTAAAAGGATTGTAACCAACACCAATATCAGAGAGTTGGCAAAAAAATACACACCATGGGTGCATATTAAAAGACAACAAGCATAAAATGCATTCTTTAGAAGGACAGAAATTATACAGTATTTAGCTCCGAGTCTTTAAACTTGATTGGTTATTTGCATTTAAGTCCTGTAAAACGGCGGATCTGTCGTATTTTTACGCTGTAACTTCTCCGTCAAATACCTCAAATTCAGCTTGAAGGTGTTTTTAAGGGGGCAGTGCCATAAATTGGCCGAAACTTCTTAAATTTTTCCGGTCATTTACTCCTGCCTCCGCTGAAGCTACATTATAATGTGTTACATTTCACTTTAACGGGGATATTTTTAAAATTTATCGGTTAAACACTTCTAACCCCAGTGAAATAATTTTGAACGCTCACGTTTCCACACCACGGTAAGCCTTTAGGCTAGGCCGTAGGAGCGTCGGCGCGTTCTTTTTGGTTACCCAGAGCTTCCCCTGGAGGCCTAACCTCTGGGGTGAGAGGCCCCAACCATCGCCTCTCACAGTGGTAGCCACTCCATAACAAAATGCTACCTCCTTTTATTTCTTTTTTGTTTTTTGCTTTTATACTTTTTGTTTGGTTTTTATTTTTATCTTTTTTTTGTTGCACCTTTCCATCCGGTTTTCCCTGACAGTCAGAGGATTACAACAAACGGTTTCACGGTTTTTTACACCAACCTCCCCACACCCCTGGACTTACAAAGGGTTTAGCCCTGCCTGATGGGTGAGCGACTGCCGGGTCTTTTTTATTTATTAGACCCCACTCGAAAACATTTTTCGATCGTAGTACTTCGCGGACATCAAGGCACAGTTTTCATTTTTATTCTTACAAGTCCCACCGTAAGGACCGTTCCAAGGAGTAGCTTGGGTGTTAGCCAGGTGCCTCAAAGTACAAGGTCCTTCATTCACACCGGGTTGTTCGAAGGAGTAGCCGGGGTGTTAGCCCTGCGCCTCAATCTACTAAGCCCTTCATCACACATTCAGGTTTACGGGGCTTTTTGTCACCCGCGCCAGTGACCTTCATACAGGTTTACGGGGCTTTTCGTCACCCGCGCCAGTGACCTTCATTCACACACACACACACACACACACATACAGTGGGAACTTGTGATTTTAAAGAAAATTTACATTTAAAGTTAACTTTCATCTTTCATATTTGTGTAAGTAAGGTAAAACTTCTCCGGCAACAGACTTCTTACTAACAGTCTTGCCTCAGGAGTAGTTGATTTTAACATCAAAGAACATAATCCGGCTTCATTTATGAAAACCGTTGTTTCCTCAATAGGCCCAACGCCCTGTTTTTGGGCGTCAGAAAAACTACCAACAGTTAATTTATCACGTCATCTACATGTTTCCGAACTGCACTCCAGCAATTAACATGTTTTAGAGCAGTAGCTACGTCTTTAGCTTTAAACCATGGTTTTCCTTCATTATCAAACAGAACCAATACGGGTTTGTTATTAAATGTATAGTATTTAGCAGCCATGTCACAATTTACCCAATAGTACAGGAAAAAGGAGCGCAAAAGAACGTCTGATCAGTACCGCGACTTGGAGCAGAATGATGTAACTGTACTAGTGACATTTGGTATATACAAGAGTAACGCTGCTCCGTAGGGAAAGGTGCTACCTTTATCGAAGGTAGCAACATGGAATTGAGACAAGTGTTACTTCAAGACGTAAAACACCAAATAGTTTCTCAACGTTACAAAATATTTCTTAAAAGTGATCATCAAAAACTGACGGTGTTAAATTCCCTAAAGGCAGAAACGGTATATTTCCCGAAACATCACCATGCTTTATTGCTACTCCGATGTAGGTGTTTGATGAGGGGTTCTCCGTTATTTTATCTACTATATACTCCGAGAACATCAAAGGCCAGCCTAATACGTCTATTGGCCCCGTAAGAAAGAACTCATACTCTGAGCATGTAATGCGAAATTTTGAATTTTCATTTAACTTTCTTTTAGATATAAACTTTAAAAACACCGCTTGAATAGTGGGTGTATTATTTTCAGCAGACATTCTACAAGAAGAGACAAACAGTAACAGTACAGGCACGTCCGTTCACTACCGCGTCTCAGAACAGAATGATTTGATAGAGCTGATGTTTAGAGGTATATGCACACAGTACCCGTGTGAATGACAGCTCCGTTAAGCAACTCTTTGTTTTTTAAAGCCGAAAGGCAAGGTATCGTGATCATCATTAAATTTCCTCTTGGGTCCTGTAATTTTAAACATTTTAACTTCGCTTACTGTAACGACTTCCCGTCTCTTTGTTCTCCTGATTCTGTTTTCTTCAATTTCTAAAATTTCAGCAGCTTCACTAAGGACCATCTTTTTCAATTGTTCAAAATTTAGCGTTTCGGAGGTTTTTAAATTGAGGGTGAGGCCCTTGATTTTACACACAGATTCTAGTTTTTGTTTGTTGGTTGACCAGACAAGGTATGCATAAGTTTTAGGCCCCCCAGAAACGAATTCAACAATATAAGAGCCGGGCCCGTAGTCACCTGCCAATTCATCGGTCATTTCACCGAGGTAATCTCCCGTAGGGACCCTGTACAGTCCTTCCCGGTATAAATAAATACACGAATCTGTATCATAATACAAGACTTGACCGCCCAAAGCCCCCAAGTGTTCATACAGTTTAAGTCTCGCATGAGCTGTAGTGTAGGCCGCAATTACAACATTTACAGTTTTTAGAGGCTCACTAGCTTCATCAAACACCCACCGTGTGTTTTTATTTTTATTTTGGGCTCCTCGTCGGGGCAATAGTATTTTTTATCGGGCATAGGGCCTACATAATTTTGGTTCGCCAATGTATTGAAAAGATGCGGGAAGTAGCCCTTCTTTTTCTCGGGAGGCAGATCGAAGGCTTTAGGACTCGGGGCAATAGTATTTTTTATCGGGCATAGGGCCTACATAATTTTGGTTCGCCAATGTATTGAAAAGATGCGGGAAGTAGCCCTTCTTTTTCTCGGGAGGCAGATCGAAGGCTTTAGGGAGTGCAGCGAGGGCCATAGGGAAATAGCTTAGGGAGTCAATGAATCTTACGTTGTCCATTTAACTAATAAAACCTCCTGGTTAATTATTTCAACAAACTTTACTTTTGTTCCTGGTTGAGTTAACGAATTGAACAATTCTTTAGAGTCTCTCACGATTGCAGTTTTTGTCATGTTTTCGCGTTGACCAAACTTGCCCCAAAATGAATTTAACATTAATTTAGCTACTGACCTGAGTCCTCCATTTTTAGCAATTTTGTCTTTCTCCAATTGAATACCCTCACGCTCAAAGAAATCAGAAACATACTTGTCTTTATCCTCTTCTGTTTTACACCAAGCGGGATACCCTGAGGCTTCCTGCTTTACTTTCAAGAATTTATTAATAAAATCGGTAAAAACCCCCCCTTTCTCGTATGTAGCGACTTCATACTCCCACAACTCATACATGTCCAAAATCATATAGCCTTTTTCTACAGCTTTTCTAATTTCATCCATAGTCCATGTTCCTACCATTGCCCTTTCCTCACTATCATGAAAACATTCCCCTTGGTTTTGAGTCTCCCCGCAAGTTCTACACAACACAAACATCAATTTATTATTCATTTTTGCGGGGAGTACGGGATGATACAAGTTGTAAGGAGGTAGAATCTTACACTTTAACAAGCCCTCTACTTCAAGGCCTCTCTCTCGGCACTCATTTCCAACGTAAACAGTAGGATGACCCACGGGATACTTACAATATTTATTTACATACGGGTAGAGGGAACAGACATCAACGTATTGAATTGTTTCTCCCTCTTCACATTTACAATACGTTTTAGTATTACCCGTCCTGCCTCCAAAGAAGGAATCTCTAGGATTAAGTGGAAGTGTGTTTAGAATGGATAGTTGGTTCAGGTGATTTAATTTTTTATCTTTCTTCAAATTTTTAAACTCACACTCCCACATCTCTACAACCTCATAGCTAGTAAATCTTGCCATTTTGGACTTGGTTCTCTCGTAACGGAGATGCAAACTGTCTGAAGGATCCTCCGGCAGAGGTTCTTCTCTGCTGTATTGATAACATTTTGGACACCCGTGCCAATAACACCCGTGAAACTCATAAATTCTCTCACCATCAAACCCATCTACTTTCATTCCTTTAATTTTAACTTCTTTACCCCGGCCCGCATGTTGAATCTTTACTCCACGTTTCTCCTCCTCCCATGTTAACCACTGTAAAGCAACGGCTGACTGATTGTCTGCAAGTCGGTACCCTGATTTTGGTATAAGTCCAATAGTATTTTCTTTTAAGAAGTTACGGCGGAAGGCCAGGTTACAGGCACTGGCTATTGTTATAGCCTCGAGGAAAGGATCTACGTTACACTCTTGAAGAAGCAAGGCTCTAAATTTAATACACGCTTGAGCTAGGATTTCTACGTCCGAAATACAGTACTCCAGGATTTCCTTTTTAAAATCAAAAATATAATTACTCGCTACTTGTTCCTCGTACCAAATCTCAAATGCCTCGTGTGGTTTCTCAAACATCGACTCGGGGCAATAGTATTTTTTATCGGGCATAGGGCCTACATAATTTTGGTTCGCCAATGTATTGAAAAGATGCGGGAAGTAGCCCTTCTTTTTCTCGGGAGGCAGATCGAAGGCTTTAGGGAGCGCAGCGAGGGCCATAGGGAAATAGCTTAGGGAGTCAATGAATCTTACGTTGTCCATTTCCATCAAAATAATTTTAGTTCCCCGAGGAGTTATTTTTGGGGTAAATTTAGTTTCTTCCATGATATATTGTAGTATGAATTGGAAATCAAAACCTTGCCCGTTGTGGGCAATTACACAAACATCTTTAATTTTTTTTCGAATTTCCATTACATAGTCCATAAACTGTTTTACCGGTTCCTTTTCAAATACCCTTTGCCGTTCCGAGCAAGTTTCACACTCACCCCCATTAATACATTTAAAACAGTACTGTTGTGAGACACACAAGTTAACTTGATGTACTTTTTGTTCAGGGTCAGAGGGGAGAGACTCGTCTTGGCGAGTCTCCAAGTCAAAGAAAATAAACAAGAAATCACGGTCTTTGGGAGTTCTCCTATCTACCCTCATGAAACACTGATGTGCGGGGTCTTTGAACGCTTCACAGGGTTTACAATAAACTTCTCCGCATACGTGAGCTGTCTTACGTTTTTTTGGATGAATCATTTTCTTACAGTCACGGCAGAGTTTTAAAGTTTTACAAACTTGCCCTTGATGGGCTATTAAACACCGCTCGTTTTTGAAGAAACGGTTGCAAAAACGACATGTAATGCCTCCGTGTTCTAGTTTACAGGGTGGGGAGATAGTATGGCAGGACAAGCATCTGTTTGAGCATCGATGCTCTGATTTTTGGTCAAAAGGGATGTGGCAGGCTTCACAAAAGAAATTACAAACAAACGCTGCAGTTAAGTTTGTAATTACATTATAGTGCCGATTGTGAAACAGAAGATTTATTTTGAATTTAGCGTCTTCATTACCTCCCTCAAAATAGACATCCCGGCCTTTTCTGTCGTAGTTGTAGACGGTAATTTTGTATTTTTTAAGATGGGATTGGAATTTTTCAAGTTCGGGGATACCGGCGCCTTCCTCCGGCATTTCTACACGGGCTTTTGCTATGAGCTTATTAGCTCTGAAAGTTTGTCTTTTCCCCTTGTCTTTTCGAATAGCGTAGATCTGAGGATCATTTTTTGCATACGCCTTGCCTACTACCAACGCTCTAGCCAAACATAAATTATCTTTGTTATTAATTACTACAATCCCTTTTCTCGCCTTACACTCTTCATCAAACGTATTGTAAAATCCAGGCCTTACCCTCCCAGAACCTACTGGAACGTTAACTCTTGCTACATATACTTTGAACGTGTCTGTAGACTTAATAGATTCGGAATTGGATTGAAGAATACCTCCGAAAACTTGCCAAAGGACATCACCGTTAACTTCAGAGACCGGTCTAAAATCTACATACCCCGGTTCAGCACTTTTTAAATTTATTGACTGCATTTTAAACCCTAGATAATCGGTGGGTACAGCATCGGCTTTAGCTTTTTCAACAATCTGATTAAGACCCTTACGAATCCAATCAAACTCAGAGATACCATTGGGAGGGTTAGTAAATTTGAAAACAGTGTTAGTCCCGTAAAGTCTGAATTTTTTAACATAGGTTTGATCTTTACTAATTAAATTTATCGGGTTTTGAGGGTTCTTTTTAGAAACGTCCATCTTTCAACAAAGAATTAAATACTGAAAACAAGCTAACTGTACTAACGCTTAAAAGAGAAAACACACCGACCAGAGTCAAACTCACACGGATACAACTGAATTACGCAGAATCAATAATAATCTGTGCAAGAGAACACCTACGCAAGAGCAGCGCAAAAGAACGTCTGATCAGTGTGGCGACTGAAATCAGACTGAAGAACTAGAGCTTGTTGTAAGAGCTATATAGTATGTAGGGGAGCACAGTACCCCTGTATCACTACGCAAGTCAGAAAAACACTAACACTACGCAAGTCAAACCAGAACTACAAGTTATCGAAAGTTAACTCCAATGAAGGTTTAAAACACGAACACCTACGCAAGAGCAGCGCAAAAGAACGTCCGAACAGTGTGACGACTGAAATCAGACTGAAGAACCAGAGCTTGTTGTAAGAGCTATATAGAGAACGGAACTGTTACTTTGTCACTGGTTGGTCTACTGGAACTGTTACTTTTGGAACGGTTACTGTTGGAACCGTTGGAACGAGTACTGCTGGAACTGTTACATTGTTGGAACTGTAACCATTTGGAACCGTTACTTTGTAGCAGTTTTCAATGCTATAACATGAACAAGATAGAGAAGGCAAATGTTACTATTGGAACGGTTACGTCTAGAACTGATACTTTAAAGTCACTGATCAAGTTCTCTAAAATAACAGGTACAGAGGATCTACAAAAGAGCACGGTACCCCTGTACTACGCAAGTCAGAAAAACACTAACACTACGTGAGTCAAATCAGAACTACAAGTTACCAAAAGTTAACTCTAAGGAAGGTAGAAAACACTACTCTAACCAAAAGAACAAGAATAGAAAGTGAGATTACTGTTACTCAGCACATAAAACACAACATTACTCTTGACATAAGAAAGTGTGGTTAGGTTTGGCGCCAATTTTTTCTTTTGGCGCGCAAATTTGGCGGGAAAATTTGGCGGGAAAATTTTCTTCTTACTCTTTCCTCGCTCAGCGGCTCGAAAAGTGAGGTTACTGTTAGTCAACACATACAAAAACTGTTCTAACCAAAACTGTTTTAAAGAACAAGAATAGAAGGTGAGGTTACTGAGGTGAATTTACAGTTCAAAAAGAACCAGGGCAAAAAAAAATAAGGTTACTGGAGGTTATGTCAGTCAACACAACACTACTTTAGCCACAAGGAAGTGAGGGTTTGTTTACTTTCTTTACTGTAAACTATCAAATCAAACAATTAAACACAAAACAACACTACTCTAACCAAGACAATAAACACAACACAGAAATAAAATTAAGTACACCATGCACGGAATATAATACAGTAAAGTTGAAGTGTAAAGAGTGAGGTTAGAAAAAGTGAGGTTACTTTAGCAGTTCAGATAACGCTAAAAATCACACGACACTACTCTTGAAACATGTAGTTAACTCTGATGTTACTGTACACTAGCAAGTCATACAACGCTCTTAACATAGATAAGTCAGGCATGAACAAGACAAGTGCATGATACCGTGATATTACTGTTATGTTACTCAGCACATACAACGCACAACACTACTACAGTCAAATCAAACAAGAAACTGAGGTTACTGGGTGTGAGGTTATGTTAGTCAACACAACACTACTCTAAACAAATCAAACAATTAAATACAACGCAAAACACTACTCTCGACACAAGAAACTGAGGTTACTGGGAAATAAGGTTATCTTAGTCAGCACAACACTACTTTAGCCAAGCCAAACAATCAAATACAACGCACAAAACTACTTTTGACGCAAGAAACTAGGTTTGCTGTTATGTTATCCAATACATATAAACACAGGACTACCAAGTAAAACATAATTGGCTAGGTTACTTAATAAAGAACAAGAATAGAAAGTGGTATTACTGTCAGTCAACAAATACAAGCACAACACAGCCCTTGACACAAGGAAGTGAGGTTATGTTACACGTAAGATAGGGTAGGCAAACGCTCAAGATTGAGGTTAGAAAAAGTGAGGTTACCTTCGCCAAACGCAGCAAACAGAGCAACACAGGGACACGTCTGATCGTAATGAAAGCTGAGAGCAAAGAGAGGGAGAAAATGCACGGCAAGAGAGCAGGTATTGTGGTGGGGCCACGTCTGGACCAATCAGAGCGCAGGACGACTAATCCCGACCAATCACAGAGCAGTATCTTAACTGGTCACAACTAGTTTGCTGACAAAGACTTGTTGCGGATGTTGTGGTTAGATACGCAGAAGGAAGTGCAATTAGATACGCAGAAGGATGTGGAGGTTAGATGTATAGAAGGGCACTGGGGTTAAAAAAATAAATATGTAGAAGGAAACGTAGTTCAAATAATTACCACAGAATGCTAGATGATTAACAGCAGAAGGACACGAGGGCTAAATAATTACCACAGAAGGCTAGATGATTAACAACAGAAGGACACGAATTAACATTTCAACCCATCAGTTTACTTAAAAATGTTCACGTTACACCCGCCAGCTACAGTACGCTGAGAGAGACAGGATCTGTAGTTAGATACACAGAAGGAAGTGAAGGACGCGAAACAATTACCAAAAATGGTATATAATTAACCACAGGGGATGAAAAAGATAAATAATTAACCACAGAGGGTAGCAAAAGAAAGACAGAGGGTAGTAATTACACCCCAATTCTATCCTCCATAAGAGTACATGTTATTCTATTCTCCCATAAGAGTCCATGTTATTCTATTCTCCATAAGACCCCATGTTAATCTATTCCCCATAAGAGCCCATGTTAGACCCAAAGCGCTGGGCCTTACTACTTTGCATTTATGATGTGCTTGATAATATTTTAATTACAGTAATTAATTTCACTTTTTATAAAATATTCGCTATAATGAAAAGGTGTTACAAAATATACTACAAATGTAATCTCTACTTATATAGAGTTCTTGATAATAACCTATTCTATGAGTTCCTTAGAACCATTTAGAATAACAGAGTTCCAAACACGCTTCCAAGGAGAGTGCGACTTCTTTCAACTTCTAAATTGTTGGAAAAACCGGGAGATCAACAGGCCAACAACATCTCTAGTCACAGGGAATTTGAATGCTGAAGATCACGTTTCACCCCTTTCAGATTACCTCTCCCAATATTCTGAATTGGACACACAGGGCATTTAGGAAGAGCATCAAGTGTGCACTGAAATCGCCGGAAACACAAGGGCAGGGTGGCAGAACTCATGGGTAAAAAGTGGGCCATCCTTAAGTAAAACGATAAGCTCACAGTGACAAAACCTCCAAAACAGTCCAGTTAAACCTCCTCAATCATTGAGTTAATTCTCAATGCCTTGCATCTTCCTTTTATCTGTGAAATTCCTAGCTAGGAGGTCAAGTCCAATCAAACTATCGCAGAATAAATAGATAGGAGGGTCGGTATGAATCCAGTTTACGCCAGGCAGGTGGAAATCACCAGCAATTAACACTGAGTGAAAGTAATGACAGACGGAAGTAGCTTCAGTAAACGACTCAGTAAAAATGTAGTAGAGCTATGGACTTGATTGCCGAGGTATGTATACCGTACAGATCAGGATCTTCATTACGGGGCCTTGACCGGCAAATAAGAATACAAGTTCTGAGAAGAAAGAGTTTCACTAACAGCAACCAGGCACCACCCCCATCCATTTTAACTTCAACACGTTATTGCTCTCTCGTTCTAATAAGATCATGGATCAAAACATACAGTTTTTTAATTTATTTTAAATTTTATAATTTACTATTGTTTATTACACAGTAAGTAAAAGTACTCGATTTCAAGTTGCATGCATGCAATGTTAAACTATAATTGTTTCTATATCGTTTCGTATGACAAATGGTCCAGTGAAAGTACACTTTAAAACACTATCTCCCCGTTGGACAGTTAAACGTCCAAAGGAACTTGGTTTTTTGACCCCAAATAGACATTTAAGAAATGCCAATGTCAAGGACTTTAATTTTTAAGCAATACTCGACACCTCATTAATTTCGTCACGAATTTAAGCAAAGATAATGACAAAATAAGTAGAGCTCAGAGAGTTTTAAATTACGTGCCTGAGTCTAATTAAATACACGAACAAAAACTCCTGCAGGGACATTTGGTTTGTTGATTACCCTAATTTAATTTAGGATGAAAAACTTAAGAGTCACGTGACCCCATAAGTAAGGCTTGGTATAAGAACAAATTGCCTCTGCTTGTTCGGCCAGTCTTAACATTTAAATAAACACAAGTCGTGCATTCACTCTGTTCATTATTAAACCTGTAAATTCGATGGTCATTAAAAAGGTTATTACATCGTTTATACTTTATTAATTGTTGCGTTGTAATTATTACATGCCCTTTGCTGTAAATCAATATACAAAAATATGTAATTATTAAAGCAAGAGAACCCTGTGCCGTACGTTTCTCGTCCAAGTTTATTTTCAGAACAATTTTTGTTTCTCTAAAAGTACCAAGATATGCAGTTTATTATTTTTTTCTAACATCTCCTAAAAAAAATTAAAGTTATTGCAAAACTAAAAGTAAAACTATGGTCAAAAATATTTCTGTTTTCTTTTGTTATACATTGTTTCAAATCCGTTGAAGAGCCGAGTAAAGTTCTGTCCAAGAGAAACATTTTATTTTGATGTTGCGATAAGCTCACCCTAAATATTTTAAAAGATATTTAGCTCATTTAGAGATTTGTTTCTCAAAATTATAATAAATACTCTACACATCTTCATCATACGTTAATAACTTCCCTCTTATAGCTGTCAAGCAACGTGAATTTAAAACAAACACTGCACGTGCATTTAAAAAAATCTGGAGAAAATGTAAGGCCTCAAAGCATACAAGATAGCCGATTTGGAGGTTCCATTCCTTCAAAATAACTAAAAAAGTAAACAGAAATCACATAAAAACAAACATATTTTGATAAAAAATCAGTCTCTTTAATCAGGTGTGTCACAACTTTAGATTTCCTACATAAAAAATAACATCTGAAACTTAACTATGGTTTGTCAGTCCACTGCAATTTGCCACCAGGCAGTTCATGGTACCTGCCCAAAGGCTTCTTTAAGCTTTTTGCAAAGGTAGTTATGCTGTTTGAATCTTTTATTATATCTGGCAAAATATTTAATATTTATATTACTATAAAGCCAAAGGTTTTGTTCAAAAAATATTAGTGGGTATTATTGGTGTGAATTTTTCTGTATTTCTAAGTTTATTTCTATTCAAATTTTCATTGGAAATCCTATTTGAACTTCTACAACGAGTTCGCAAGCAGCACGCTGACGTGAGGGAAGTGAATTTCCACATAACAAACTATAAAAACTCAATATCAGTTCAAAACATACAATTATTCCAATTTTTATTCAAATCTGAAACTATTGATTTTTTGGCTGTTCTGATACTCCTGGTTCTATTTACCTGCAATGCTGGGAATACAATTTTGCGCATTATAAGGTTAGGAGAAGGTCCAGTCAGGCTTTAAAGTAGGTGTGAGGTTGTTGGGAATGATAAAAGTACACAAAACATGATTAACAGGCTTTTCTAATGTAAAACCCCCATAAGACGACGTACTGTGATTGGTCAATACACATTTCCTTTAATACCTCGGTAAATATATATGCTAGAATGACGAGAGAGGGCTTAAACGTTTCGCCACACTAATTCCCATCTTTTACATTCGTTAATTTTACATCAGGGGCTTTTCTGACCCATTTTGGGCCCAAACACTCGAAATTTGAGAGATTAATCCCCAAAAAAGGAGTTTAGAGTTTTCTGATTGTTTTGCCCAACGAACTTGTCCAACTGATTATAGAAAGGAACGTCCCTACCAAATTTGAAGTAAATCGGACAAAAAATGCGCCGCTAGATTGCCTTCACACACACACATATATATATATATATATATATATATATATATATATATACATTCATACATATACATATATATATATATATATAGACATATATATATATATACAATTTTGAACAAACCGCCAAAAACGTGTTCAGGGGGTTACGTTAGGAACTTCTATGGTGGTCCTGGGCTTAAGTTTCACCGTGCGGATCATGCTAATAGTTCACTTTCCATAGGAAATTCACTAATAAAACCTCTATAAAACTTAATAACAATATTTCAATGGTTGGATTTAGTGTTTAGATGATACCATTATATATTTAGAACATACCTGACATATATTTTATTAAAATTAAACAACTTAAAACTAACGAATAATATAATACCCCCGTCGAAGCAGAGTAGTGGGCATTTGGGGCTGCTGGGGCGGAAGTGACGTCATCCGGTCACGTGACCGGATGCGCTGAGTCATGAAAGACGTCATCTGAGGCTGAGCCAGTGACGTAGGCGGTTTTGTGACGTAATGAGGGAAAGTTTAAAGGTCAAGGTCACGGGGAGGTAATTTAAAAAAAGTACTACCTCGCACGCGTAAAATCCGATTGTGATTCGATAGTTTTCATTCGATAAAAATATCGAATGAAAACAATCGAATGAAGCAATCGAATGATACGAGTGCGAGGTAGTACTATTTCATTTAGCTTTATTTTTACTTTTCTTTTTATTTACAATAAGTTATGTTTACAATAATTTATGTTTACAATAGTTCCCCGTTGTTTGTCATCATCGATGTTGTTGATCCGGAGTCGCGACCATCACTTCGTTTTCTGATAAAAGGCGGTAGATACTTTGACCCCTGCGCAGAGTCTATGTTGTTTGTTGCGATCAGTTCTAAAGATAAACTATAACCATTTGCTAGGAGAAGTCTTAACTCTTCTTTAAAAACCTCCAGGTCCGTAGAAGTTGATAGATAAATAGAGTCATAATAAATACATCGAATCTTGAGTGACATGATAATGTTATTTTGTGAAGAGCGCGGAGAGAGCGCTCGATGTTCACCGGTCGAAAGCCGGAGGTGTACTGACTATTCGCTAGGTAGCGTTTTGGTATCAAACAAAATGGTGGGGGTAAAAGTGTGGTGGGGCGGAGCAGATGGCGGACGGCAGATGGCAGGCGGCAGGTGGCAGCTGGTGCGAGGCAGATGGTTGCTACTACATTCGCCGCCACAGTAATGCAATCCTTCGGCGTAATTCTTGTATTTTATCTTGTCGGTTCATTTGATACGTTTTACATCTACATATGCAATAGCTGAAACACTTGCACTTACGACAAGCTTTCCCGTCAACTTGATCGCCTGGTATTTTAAAACATTGTAACTCGCAACAATATGTCTTCAAATTGTTATCGAAAAATAAATTGTTCATAGGTGGCACCGACATGTTAGCTGCAGCGTGTGTTAGGCAAGACTGAAACTAACTTCACTGCTCCCTCTCTTTTATACCTCTGCATAAGTTAACCCTGAATGAAAGTTCAAGGTCATCCATTTGAATTTAAAAAAAGCAACACAGCAGTATATAAAATAATATACTGCTGTGTTGCTGTTTTTATTTATATTTTTTTTATATTTTTTATATTTTCTTTATTAAACAAACATCTTACAATACAATAAGCTTAAGTCTAACATTGATGACTAGAAATAAAACAGAGAAATACAAACAAAGACATTATGTACAAGGATGCGTGATGTGCAGAGTGAGTTCCGTCGAGTTGTTGCCGCTTACACCGTGTGATACCAAATACAACGTCCCCGGTTGAATATCTCGCAAATCTTCATTTTGTAGCAGTTGAACAAATCGTTTTGGAAGAAATACTTGAAACTTCGGCTCATCTCCTGGAGTGAAAGGTCCTTCGCTCAATGAAACTAGAATTGCTTCTCCATGTGTGGTTTCCACTTTCTTGATGTTATGAATAATGTAGTGTTTTTGTTCTTTTAGTTCTGAACACTTTTTAGTTAGCAGAAGGTCGGATTTTGAATGAGTGTTGAATTGATCAACCAGTGTTTGTAGAAACTGTTGTGATGCCATCTTCGTCAGTGGTGGTTGTGGTGTCTTCTGTGATGTTGCCTCTTCGGAGTCTCGAATAATACTCGTGCTGGAGCGGTGCTGTCTCCTCGTATTTATAGGCCCCGCTACCCCCACCACATTTCTGTTCTCCGCTACCCCCACCACATTCCTGCGTTTGTTTCAAGTAAGCAGCCAAACGATATGCGTTGTACAATGCACAGTTTGTTTGGCCGTGTTTAAGATCTTTTGCAGCGACACAAATATTACCGAAATTAATGTTAAAGTCCTTACTGATATTTATATCGAAAACATCACCGTGCGTGTACTTTTGTATCCAGTTCTTTTTTTCTAATCCTCTTGTGTATATATGTGAATATTGTTTGCAAAAGTTAA
Source organism: Allygus modestus (assembly GCA_963675035.1). Classification (NCBI taxonomy): domain Eukaryota; kingdom Metazoa; phylum Arthropoda; class Insecta; order Hemiptera; family Cicadellidae; genus Allygus; species Allygus modestus. Next base: position 50,651,442 of record OY776116.1, read on the forward strand.
ACATAATACTGTGCAGATTACTGTAGCTTATAAATCCTTCATACCAATGTATGTGATGAAAGTAGTTTGTTATCCATTTGTTTGTACTTTTTGCTTTGGTGTTAAGTTTTTTAAAAGAAAAAGGAGCTTCAAACGTGAATGGGTAGGCTACAAATGTAAGCAAGTCTACAATTACTAATTCCTTGATAATAAACCTATCATCATTATTTCGAAATGCTTGAAATTCTATTACACAAGGCTTTACACTCACTTCTTCATCCCCTCCGCTCATCATGGCACCTAGCGATCAACTAAACTGTTTTCCACACCACGGTAGGTTAAATACCAGGCCGTACAGTTGCAGGCGCGTTGGTGTATATTTAACGTGGGCACCGTCCCCAATAGGCCTACCCCACGTGTGTTCTTCTTTACTAAGTCAAACTTTAGTCTTTTTTAACTTCTTCTTCTTCTTGTGTTTCGTTTTTTTCTTCTTCTTGTTTCTCCGTTTCTTCTTCCTGTGTTGTTTCTTCTGTAGCTTCTGTAGCGATTTCTACAAGTGGTTCAAAATCCTTTAACTTTCTCCACATGCAAACTTCATGAGGTATTCTATTAAAAATAGATGTATCCACAGGTCCGTACACGATGGTGCTATCAGGTTGTTTTTCCAAAGTATCGACCAAATATTCTTTAATAATAGCGCTTGCAAATACCAACTGTCTCATATACCTTGTAATAGGTTCTGTTGCGTAGTTTAAAACGTAGAATTCTTCACGTGACAGTAGAATCTTATTTTCATGTTGAGTCAAGTCTCTAATTCGCACTTGTAGTTGTCCGCGATGTTTAACAATATCGATTTCATTGTCACAATCCAAAAGTCGAATATGTGTTTTCCTTCCACACAAACTGTTAGTTAAATAACATTCTATTAAATGTACATGTTTCAAAAATGACTCCCAAGCATTTTGCGAAAATAAAACCTTTTTTGTTCCATGGTGTAGTATTACTGTAAGAGAATAATCCAATGACTTCATCAATCCAACTGATACACTTTTACTGATGCATGCTGAGATGGGGTAAAAGATTCGCAAAAAAACTTCAGTTAAAATGTGAGGAGGAATATTTTCTTCAACTTTCTTCTTCCTCTTTGGTACTACCTTTGATTGGTCTGCATTATTTTCCTCCTCTCTATCTCTTTTACCAAACTTTAAAAATGCAGTTATTTCCTTGATGATTTCTGCTTCACTAGTATTATCACGTTCCAATAACGGTGCTACCTCTGCATCACCTTGTACAACAGATGGAGAACTCATTTTGTAGAAGATGTTACCCATGCGACGATAGACGATCAACTGAAGACCTGCATTGTTGCTCCGCTATTTATAGGTTAGCGACAGTGGCGGTTCCGGTGGTGGTACAACGTTTTACAATACTGTCTTTACAATACCGGTCAACGGTGTGTATGTAACAATTTTATCGTGCAAAATTAAACAATACGCAGATGTATTTGCAGGTACGTTTTCTTTAAATTCCATTTCGATTTTTATATCAACACTAGACGATTTTACAGATTCATTTTGTTTGGAGCAATCAATTACAACAATCGGAGCTTTCGATTCAAACTGTACGGGGGATAGTAGAGGTGTGTTTGTTTTGCCGTAATATGAATTTTGGAACCTAGTGTACATATCTTATAAAACACTGTACCTTTTTTTATCAAAAGAGATATTAAAGTTGTCGTAGGGAAAGAATTGTGAATTCAGGAACACTTTATAGTTTGTTAATTTACAATGGTCAAATTCACCAGCATTTTCAGTTATTATACTTTTCTTCTTCGTTTGTAATCCAAATATTACATATCTCGCTTTTTCCAAATGAGTAGAAGTTTTTACAGTCCATGTATGCCGTTGTGTTGTAGGTAAAACGGGGTATTCATGAAACTCCCAGCTTCTGAATGGCATTACAATGTCTCGATCTGATTTTAACTTTCTTAATAATGTAATCCTATGTTCATCATTTAGTCGCACATGTGGTACTCTCCAAACAATCTTTTCTAATGTTAATTTCCAGTCTAAATTGGCATCAGTTGTTCCAGTAGCTGCTTTAATAATATCATTATCGTTTGATGATCTTAATAAAACTAGTTCTTGTTTTACATTTATTATTATTCTTCTGTAGTCTTCAGCAAATCCTAGGAGTAATCTTAAAGGTACGTAGAAATCAAAGTTTCCCGAAGAGTCAGGAGCGATTGTACTTTTGTCTGGTGAAACCCATCCTGCAACAGCTAACAGATTATTCTCATTTGGTGTTAAAGACGCTAATCCTTTCAATGTACTGGAAATTCCAACCTTTTTTGTTGAATCGACTGTAACTCCTGATATTTCATATCTAATCTCATCAAACAAAAATGCCATAGGATTATTTATGAACGGAACAGTGGTTCCAGCAGTACCATCATTTGTTGTTACTTTTCCTTCAATATATAAATAACTTTCGCATGGAAGAGTATAAATGTCTTGTTGTTGTATAGGAATCCTAATTTCATCGTTATTGTTTAATTTGGACGAAGCGTAAGGGTTGTGCGTGTGATATTCCTTTTCCCATAAGGTCTCGTCGAATGTTGGACCCTGCGCTATATCCAGTATATCCATTGTTAATGACCTTTAATCCAATTTCTTCTAGAAAACGAATGTTGTCACTTGTTAATCCTTCTACAGCTGATGAGCTACTGACCTCTTTGCTGGTTGGCTCTCTCTTTTTAAATGATAACCCTAAGCGGATGATTTTATATGTATTCTTACAGTAATAGCTTCTCCTCTAAAGTCAATAAGGTTTCCGTCTTGATCCACTATGTTCAGCACGATGTCTGAAATGAAACTGGTGTTTAACGGTAGGTACACAAGGTTTTGAGGCTTTTCTACTATCTTGAAACCCGGTGCAACTGATGGGTAGAATGTGTGTAATATATGACGATTCTCTCCATCTCTGTAGGATCCTTGTATAATGTTACATGTAATGTCTATGCTATTAACTTTGATGATCGTCACAGTTTTATTCCCAGAATGAGTTTTATTAGGTTCTAATACTTTTGTTTCCTTAGAAAACCCCAATAAACTACCAATTGAATGTTCTTGGCTAAAATCAATATAATACTTAGACGTAATTTCGGCTTTCATTGTATTGTTATTGCCTTTTATCGCTATATTTTCTTTTCCCATATGTTTTTGTATAACTTCATTTATATTATCAATTTCATAAGCTCCTGTTGGTAAACTGAATTCTTCCAAAGCTGAATACTTTCCTTTATCATCTTTTGTCTTGTAATAATGTATTTTGTTATTAATTCCTTCACTAACGTTTGGAATAGAGTTATATGTTGTTAAATCCAATAATGCGGCTTCCCATAGTCTTCCTTTTTGCAAAACGTAGCGCTGGAAACAGAATACTGCGCAAAGTACATGAGTTACCGGTTAATGACACTGTATACGAAGACATCTTAAAGTTGACTAACACTTTTAGCTAAAACATCTAAACATAAATGACCGCAAATGGATGTATCATCAGGTTGTTTTCTTGTATGATTGTAAAAAACATTTTCTGCCGCATGAAAGTATTGTTGAAGTTCTTTCGGTGGTGGAAGGTCTCCAAAACTGTCAAAATAATAAATGGTTTTACCAAGTTTCTTGTAACACACCCAATGAGTGCCTAATCCTTCACTATTATCCAAATTTACAATACCAGTCTCATTTTTCCACATTTTAACCGGTAATTCATCTTTCATAAATACACCTCTAAAAATGGGATTTTCAAACAAGAAGCATATGTAATCAGTTCTTCATTGGTTAATTCTTTGTTTTTAATTATTAATTGCTCTTTCTTATTTAATACACACGATACGGTCTTAGGTATAATCCTCCTCCCTTTTTTATCATTGACCATATTGTTGGTTTCTTTTTAGCTTTACCACTGGTAGATCGACGTTTTCTTCTGATATCACCTCCTTGTTTCTTAGCGGGGTTTTTCCCACGCCTTCTTCTCTTTCCTCCTCCAAATGTAGTTTTTGCTTTCATTGCTGCTGTTACTGCTAAAGACGCTGCTTTTTCACCAATACTCGCCTCACTAGATTTTACTCTTTGCCAGGCTTTCTCAGCAAGTGCTCTATCTGCTATTGATCTATTTTTAGTATCACCAAATTTGGAATACGCTATATCGTGCTGTTTACAAGCCTGATCGAGCTTATTTATTCCAGGATCTCCTCTAGCAAGGCGTTTCTCTAATTTGGTTCCAGGACCACAATGTTGATATCCTCCAGGTAAATGTAATTCCACAGGTAATAAAACAATCGCCTTGTTAACTATAGCTCCAACCGGTTTACTCAATAGAGAAAATGCTGTTGATGCTATTCCCCTTCCTCTCTGTAATCTCTCTCGATTATGACTGATGCGTTTAACCCTCGATATGACTATTTATAGCAAAACCTACAATCAGTAGGTGCACTCTATAAATGTTTTACAATGAATGTAATATCAGTTTTGGTTTCTTGTATTATATACTGTTTAAAATCCATTTATTATATAGAAATGGATTTATTAATTAAATGTAGACATATTAAATAAAAGTAGTAAAAATAGAAATAAGGTGTAATTGAAGATGTTCCAGATGTTTCTCCGCTGGTGATGGTATCGTTGTCTTCGGTAAAATGAATAAACTTTAAATAGTTTGCATGTTCCCTTAGAAACTTGCCACTTAATCGTTGGTAATTGAATAACACATCCCAGTCTAGTTTATCTTTAAAATTGTCAATGTAATTCTCAGAGAGATTTTGATATTTACTTATTACTTCCCAACAGTTATTAAAATTTGGTGTCATCTCTACGAGGAAGTCTTCTGAAAACTGTTGTCTTTGTAAAATATGGACCAGTTAACTCTGTGAAAATAAATTCTTAACATAGTCATTGTAAAGAGGTAGTGTATGGAAAGTTGTTCCCAATCCATATATCTATCAAACCGTTGAACAAAACCATCTGTCAACACTCCTTGGGGAAATCTCGGCTCTTGAGATATTAAACTCCACGCAGTAATATTGGATTCCATCATCCTCTCTGTATCGTCTCTCGAATATGACTGATGCTTTATCCCTTATCATGGGTATTTTAAATTCTTTTTTCTCTTATGTAATCTTCATTGTTTTCTATTGGTTCATTAATCACATTCACTTTATCCTCCTTTCCTAATGTCTTGACTTTAGAAGGCTCAGACGGTTTATCTCGTTGATTAGGTTTCTCTGGATTGTGTATATTTTTCCAGTCTAAATAATTGTGACTGTCAACATCTGAAGCTGCATCTCTTCCTGAAGCCCGATGGATATAATGGAATAGAGCTGCACCAAACCTTTCTAAATGTTTTTCATATTCCGTAGTCCATTTCTTGTGTACAATATCAAACATTTTCTTATTTACAGCGCCTCCATCCTGCTCACAATCACCTACATTTGATAATTTTAATTTTTTTAAATCATAGCTTGTATCAGTTTTATTTCTTTTGTAAATCGTTAACAATTTTAGAGTAGCTAAATTTACTGCTTCACCATCATAAATGGGATATTGTATATCGCTTAACCTTTTACCGGAAAACCCCCAATGATCTTCGTGTACAGTTGGGGTTCTTTTTTTCATGTACTGTACCGTAACCGCATCAGACGACATAAGCGGATCACCAACATTTTGAATTACTTTTCCTTCAAAATTATAGTTGCCATCAGGTGTTAACGGAAACCCAGCTCTTTTTTCACTATATCCAGATTTTACTCCAAACTCGGAATACCGTCCAAACTTGTCCACACTCATGATGTAACTGAATCGCTATCGTTTAGGTTCTTATTATATATATATATACGTCTACTGAACAATTATTCCTTGTTTTCGCAGTTCATCAACCAAAGCTACCCATTCGTTTTCTAAACCAGTGTGCCCAGCTTCCATAGCTTCATGTAATAACCTCATTCGATCAACTAACTTATTTATATCGTTGTAATATATTATATTAGTTTTATTCAAGTTTTTCAATAATCCCCTTCCAGATGTGGTAGGGTCAGTTGTTTTTCTCTTTTTATGCAATTCAGCAGAAGATAAAGCTCTTCTTTTGATTTGAGCTTTTTTTGATTTTGAGGGGAAAAGACTAGATATAATACTTGTATATTTTATTGACCGATTTCTATGAATAGGTAGGTCTTTGGAATACTTTTTTCTATGTGCATTTGTATACTCTAATATATGTTTAAACAATTGTAAATCCCTTTTAGTATATTTACCAGGATTATTTTTAAAGATAAGTTCAAACAAACCTTTTGTACCTTTATATTTCTTATCTCCAATAACTATATCATCATTTTCGTTTATATCTAACTTGCTATCTCCAATCATTAATCCTTTATCCTCTATTCTAGCTCCATAGGTATGATAATTTCGATTAGCATGTGCGGCGTGTAACATTTTTAACGTATATGTTCTTCCAAGTGTTCCTTTAAACATAATATCCGTGCCTAATTTGCTTAAGTTGGATGGGTTAATATCCTCTTCTTCTGCTCTTGTATCTTCTACACTTGTATCTTCTGTACTTGTATCTTCTGCGATGTCCTTTTCCTTTAAATCCTCTATATCTCCGCTTTCTTCATACTCGTCGCTTTCTTCAGACGTTTGTAACTGGCCAAAACTTTCATCATTGGGAAATTCTTCTTCATATTTGGAAATTGGTAGCATTTTGTCTCCTTCGAAGCGAATTGAAGGTTTTTCCATATTTTGTGCTAATCGCTTTAAAGGTTCAGTAACAGGTTTGAATGTTGTTTCTAAAAATTGCTCTCTTTCATTTATACCTGATTTTAAAGCTCGGTTTTTTTGTCTAATAGAATCACTAAGTGATTTTATTTCCTTTAATAGCTTTTCCTGGTTAACCATCTTCACACCTTGACGACTTGTACAGTAATACCGCTAATCAGTGTATTAAAACGAATTTATCAAAACCTATTCTATAACGACCATCTTTTATAGCATGATCTTTCATAATAACCAAAAATCCATACTTTTCCGCCCATGCTTTTCCGCAAAGCTCTTTAAACTTTTCAAATGACATATCCGCATTCACATGATCGTTATATATATGTTTTAGGTTAGTATCATTTTGTTTGAATACAATTATAATATTTGCATTATCTCTGATAAGTTGTTTTGGGATTTTGCTATAATTTTGTCCTATATATATGCTGTCTATGTGATTATGTCTTCCCATGACAAAGTAGTTTCTAATAGTATCCTGATTTTCACAAGATACATCGTCAAATATAAATACAGAATACGGTTTCGCTTCGTTTGGTTGCATAATGCTATCACTAGCGTTAAATTTGTAAAAATTAACATCAGACACATCAGATAGGATTTTATCCAGCAATTTATACTTTGGTGGATGTAGAGACTTTGAAAAAATATATAGGTTATTAAACCTTAATCCCTGTGGATTAGTGATCAAATTAAAGACGACATTGGTCTTTCCACAGTTTGAGGGGCCACTTACTATACATCGAACAGTGTTTGGAAGTAAACTACCGTGTTTACCATTGTTGATTTTAACGTTATCCACAGTTAAATCATCTATGTTATTAATATTGAATCGATCTTTATGGTGAATAATCTCCATCCTGCTCAAAGGTTAACGATGAAATGAGCTGCTTGCATTACACCAAGTCCTTTATAGGTATCCATGAATCCTCAGTTTTGTTAAACCCTAACCACCGCACTTTAACTGCGTCCTTTTTTCTTTGTAACACTTTTTCAACAAGATATACATCACCTACTGTTGACTTTAACATTTCATGTCCATAAAATGCACCTTGCAACAAATCTCCTTTGTTATCTTTTACGATATACGTTTCAGGTACAGTCGGTTGCACTTTATACACTGTAAAAACTTCATTCGTCCAATTGGGAAGGTATTTCTTGGTAAACACTCCCTTATATTTACTAATCCGTACTTTGTCACTTACATTAAATTTTCTTGGCTGCATTTTTTCTACTTTAGGCTTTGTATTTTTCTTTATGCGTTTTAATACATCCTTTGCATTTCTTCTATTTACTTTGTTAGGTTTCATACCAATAGTTCTATGAAACCTGTTGTTATAATCATTTATTAATTGTGGTAAAACATCATACCATACGTAAGAACCTCTTTTTGAAAATTGTTTATACAGTGCTCCTTTTAAGGTTCTATTGAATCTTTCTACAATAGCTGCTTTTTTCTCTGAATTTGTAGAATAATGATTTATTTTATATTTATTCATTAACTGTGCAAAGTTTGTATTAAAGTATTCTGTTCCATCATCAGTTTGTAAATGTTTAATTTTGTTTTTATCTCTTTTTATGGCTATTTCCATGGCTTCTGTTACGCTTTTACCAGTCTTGTCCTTTAGAGGCAAAGCGTCTGCAACTTTTGTAAAACAATTAATAATTGTGAGTATATATTTAAATCCTTTGTTTATTCTGCTATGCGGTCGCATTTCAATTAAATCCGCTTGATATAGATCATTTATCCCTTTTATAACAGTATTTCTTCTTGGAAACCTTATTCTTGCAGGTTTGTGTAGTTCATTAATAATCTTCTCCTTCAGGTCTGACATGATGGTTTCACGAAGACAGCTGATATGGTATTAAATATTCTTTTGTATAAATCTGCTTATATAGGTCAAGGTCATTCTAAACTAATGTATAAAAGGGGGAACACAGCAAATACTGCTGTGTTCCCCCTTTTATACGGAAAGGAAAAGGAAAAGGGATGTAGGACGATGAAAGGGTTACTCGTCAATAGGGTTTAGGGAATAGTGGCCGAATGGTAGAGTGTGGATGTTGTCTGCAAGGATGTGTCGTTTATCATCATTTGAAGAGAGAGCTTTTTTTACTTCCGTCACGCTGTACAGCTTATGGTTGAAACTTCTGATTGTGTTGAATTTTGCTGTTATATCTTGATCTTCAAATAAACATTTCTTATAGTGATTAAAATGCACATTCTTCTTTAAATACAAACTTTTTACTCCTTTAGCTTTCTTAATGACTTGGTTTTCATTTAGTTGTAAAGAATATAATTTTGACATTAGTGCAACAATTTCTTGAAGTATAACACCATTGGCTTCATCTTTAAATTTGCCAAGCACTTTTTTGTTTCTGTCATTGTCGTAGTTTGGATGATCTTTTGGATAGTCGGAAAAGTCAAAGTCGTTTTTGTAATCAAATGTCCGAAGATCTTCATACATATCGTTAGTAATTATCCAATATATAAAAGCGTCTGTATCCATGTAGGAGATGCCGATGTTTTCCCGTCCATAAAAGGTGACCATCTTTTTGTAATGAAAATCGTACATATGAGTCTTGGAGATATCCAGGATTGACATTCCTATATACAAAGGACGATCCATCTTCACACTTGTTTTCTTCATAGATACAGCTACAAGATTTTCATTAATAATTATAGATGTATTAAAGTTCGGCTGTTGTACGAGTTTCTGTAGTTTGTTTGGATCTGTAACAAGTTTAACGTTTTTATGTCTTCTTTTGTTTTCTAATGTTTTACCGAATATCGCATTGTTCATTAATTTAAAAAAGTCTTTTTGAAAGGCTGATGTAGCAGCTGCTCTTCTGGTAGTATTCGAGTCTATGTACGGTTTCAACCAGCACGATTGGGAAAATTCCACAGCTCTATTAATTTTAGTAAGACGTAAACCTAATTCGATAGCTTGTTGAACAACCCAATAATGAGCTACGTATCGTTGTTTATTGTTAAGGGTCATCATTAATTTGGGGTGTTTTCCAGTTGGTGAAATTTCTGTTCTTGCAAGGAGTGGAAGGTCATAATGAAGATCGTGTAAATGTTCTGGATATTCAAAGTCGCAATCCAAAATATATCCGGTATCTCCATGTTTTGGAATTTGTGAAATATCGCCAATACAGTCGGGATCAACCCATTTAAAGTTGTCAAATGGAAGTGGGTTCGACATGGCCCATCCATACAGATTATTTGCGTCGAAATATCCCAAGTACGTTGAAGGTTTCTCTTGATCATGGTCAGGTAGATATTTGTTGTTGGCTTTAACATGTCTCGTCACGCTTTGAGTTAATCCACCTCTAACACCCGACTCAACCATTAAAACCATATCTATATCTGTTAACAGCTGGAGTTTACATTTTGTTTCTTTTAGCATTGCTTGCCAAGCTAGTCCTGGAGATGTATACGAATGTAGAGGGTCCAAACCGTATGCTGCAAAACAGGTTCTTCGGAATTCTTCCATAACATCGCAGAGAAGAGTCACGTCAAGTTTTACATAAAAGTCTGAGTATTCTCCCAAAGTCTTCATATCCAACTCGTTCCATACTCGACATGCATGTTGATAGTCTTCAAGTGAAATTTCCGATTCATTGAGTTTGTTCTTAAATTGTTCTGGTGGAGGAAGTGATGTTTCATTAAATCTATGCAGTCCATCGATGTAATCGTAGGGGAAGACTCCTTTTCTAAGAACCAGATCCATTTTACTACTGGCTACAATTTTGCTTGTTTCTATCAGATCTTCTCTTTTTAAATTCTCAGTTAATTTCATTAGGCTAGAAGGCATAAATCTAAACGAATCAATAAACCTAAGTTTTATTTTGCCAACCTTTTTAGAGAAGCTTATAAATTTTTCCATTGTTGTTGCCAAAACATCTATTGCTCCATCATCTCTTCCTAACTCCGGGATGATGAAATGAGAGTCATATCCACTAAGGTTATGTAGAACAACGGGTATAAAAGATGGTACTTTGTAATTTAAGTTGCAAGAGTTACAGGCTGCACCTCTGTAGGCTCCTGTAAGATGGTCGTGATCACGCACTTTAACGTTATCTGGTGTAAATAGGTTATTACACAGATAACATGTTGTTGCCAAATTGTGATGTTGAAGTTGGTGTTCATCCATAGGCTGCATCGGTATTTTAATTTTGTAGATTTCTTCCACCTTGGAGGCAATGTAATACAACTCATCTACAAAGTGTTTCGCTGCTTGTTCACCACGATAAATCTTCGGAGCAGATGATAGTCCAAATTCTTGAAGATGTTCTTCAGACAACGTGGATTTTGTTAGTATACAATAACTGTTTGGTGCATGTTTTTGATATTTGCTTCTTTTTGTGATATCCTCTTCTTGTTGTTCAATTGGAAGTAAGGATGCTTCGAAATCCGCGTACACAACAAATGGAACAGGGTATTGGTGATTTACTTTATCAAATTTTATCTGCGCTCTGCTGGGATGTGGCAATTTAATTCTTACCTCATAGTTTCCACTACATAACCTTTGATGTTCTACTAACCATTCTGTACCTCCTCTTCTTAATGGTTTGCTCACGTGGCAAAAGCATCTCTTACATGTTGTGATTTTACTTTTATGTTTTGTTAACTGTTTACATAAGAGCCCTTCAAAATCTTTTATATACACGTAATGTGATATCTCTCCTTTATTGATTAATAACAGGTCAGTATGATTGTTGCGCTCATTCGATGTTATGCGCAAGGGATACACATTATTTGACGAATCCAAACCAAATATGTTGACTGAAGCCGACGGATTTTGCTTTTCAAATTTTGATATATCAGTAATTGCAACAGGGTAAGTCATTCCCTGGAAATTATACTTATGTTGAACTTCTTCATATTTTTGATTCGGTCTTTTTTGGTGGTCTTTGTTTACATATTTTACCAACATAGCATATTTAAAACATTCGTTATCTTCATTTTGCACATTAATACAGGATTTGGTATCACTTACTTTTTTCGGAAGAGGAATGTAACTACTTCCTCTCATTCCATAACCGTGTTTATGAACTCTAACATCCAGACTTGTTATACTTAATAAAGTCCATCCAGATCCTCTTCCTTCATGCTCTTGTATTTTCGTCAAAAGTTCCTCAAAACATTCTGTTACAATCTTTTCAATATCTGACGCAGCCATGATGGTTCGGTTTTTTGTCATAAATCCTCTTGGCGATGTTTCGTTTTGAATGTTAGTGAATATAGCATCTAGCAACAGTCCGAATTTGATAAAATTTAATCTTTTTTGTTCATTCTTTAGTGTTTTGGTTACTAATTCTTTGGCGTTATGTAGAAAGTTTTCAAGTTGTAATTTTGCGTTGTGAATTTTAAAATGTGTTACTACTTTACCAGGTAGTGCTTGAGCGTGTAGCTCCACATCTACTGTTGTTGAAGGAGGATGAAGTGTGGATAGAGCAGGCGTAGAAGACGATGCAGCTGTTGATGTTGAAGGACGGTGAAGTGTAGACAGAGCAGGCGTAGAAGACGATGCAGCTATTGATGTTGAAGAACGGTGAAGTGTAGACAGAGCAGACGTAGAATTCGATGCAGCTGTTGTTGTTGATGTTGATGGTGTTGATTGTGCATATTGAATAACACTTGGTCTGGAATGTTGGTGTTGGGCTAACATTTGATCTATTTCCTTCAATTCTTCTTCTTCATATTCTTCATCATGGTTGTAGTTATGTTTTAGTTCCTTATGAATTATTAAAAGAAATTCATCCTTAAATGAAGTCTTACAAATATTGCAGCGATGCATAATGTAGGTGTGATCTCCACAAGGGTCAACGCAATAATGAAAAACACTGCAAATGCCCCTCTATTTATACCCTAGCAAAAGTGGTGGGGGTAGGTATTAGGTTACGTTTACTATTTTTTTTTTTATTTTCTATTTACTCTTGTAACTGGAGGCTACAAAGTTCTGTATTTGGGTCAAGTTTTTTTGATCATGTTGCCAAAACGGGGAATAGAGCAGTAAGTGATTCTCACTTGGACCACAAACTGATCTATTCCCCGCTTTGTATTATTTAACAGATCTTTAAGTTTTCTTTTAATTATCCTGATCTTCAAAAAGTTGTTTGTATAAGGGTTCTTCAGCAAAGAAATGTTGAACCGCCAAGTCATCTTCAGTCAGAGGACATGATTCCAACAGTTTTTGTTCGATTGAGGGAGCTGACAGCGGTTCTTGGAGTTTTAACTGTAAACTTTTGATATATTCCATGGCCTTATATAAAACGGTTATTTTTTGCATCTTGAGGATTGACGAGGGGATATTGTTGTTAAATATATATTTAGTATTAAACAAAGTTGTTTCCAAGTCCTGAAGTGGGTCAAGGTCGTTTGAACATGTTACCAAAACGGGGAATAGAGCAGTAAGTGATTCTCACTTGGACCACAAACTGATCTATTCCCCGCTTTGTATTCCAGACGTCTTTAATTTTGTTAACCCAGTTATTCATCCTGGTCTTCATCCATGAGGAATATTTGTTTGTAGGCTGACGGTTCTTCCTCAAGAAAATGTTGTTTCACCAACCTATCTTCCACCAGGAATACGCATTCTATCGGTTCAAGAGAGACCGGTTCTTCAGAAGGAACTCCTGCAATTATTTCATGCAGATGTTTGATGTAGTTTATTGCCCGATATATCATCTCCTTTGATTTAGTAGTAGATTTAACGCCCGGGACTTTACTTGATAATCTACGGTAGGCTTTTTGCATTGTCAGCTTATATGTTTTTGTTCTTAATGCGTTTTCGGCTCTTCGGTTCCGCAAGCAATTGTTGAACTTCAGAAACTCTGATAGTTCATCTTTATACTCTTTGGATGTGCTTGCTTGGGAATCCATAGCTAACTACTGAGGATATTCCGATGCGGTCGCTTAAATATTAAGTTTACGTGGTGGGGGTAAATGTCAAGGACATTATTGTAGGAAGTACATTTTATATCAAACAACGATGTCGCAAAATGACAAGTCTTGTAAGTGGGTCAAGGTTGTCTTAACATACCACCAGAACGGGGAATAGAGCAGTAAGTGGTTCTCACTTAGACCTCAAACTGATTTATTCCCCGCTCTGTTTTTTTTTTAATATCTCTCCTTTTTATTGATTCAACAATGGTTTGGTTTAATATAAAATGTTGTACTGATGATCCATTTCTGCCGCAGTAACCTTTCCATTATACCAATCATTTTAAGTAACTTTACATTGTTTTTATAGCTTGTTTTCCATGCTTCCGGTTCACTATTATACACTGGAGCCGTAGGCTTCCACATATACAAATCACAACCAACCTCCCAATCGAGAAACTTGTGCAGTAATCTTCTTAAGACAATTAACTGATCGTGATTTTCAACCTTTCTGCTTACTACTAGTGTTGCTGCAGCGATAGGGAGAGCGGGTGTACTCATTTTCAGCAGAATGATTTTACCAGTGATAGGGAACCCCTTTTATACTACGTTTAAATGGTGGGGGTTAGTGGTGGGAGTACAAGTGTTAGGGAAGGGGTATATTGTGTTAAGAAATAAATATATCTTCCATTATTTTACCACACGGAGTGTAAGTCAATACTATCCACAAATTATTCTAAGTCCCGAAGTGGGTCAAGGTCATCTGAACATGTTGCCAAAACGGGGAATAGAGCAGTAAGTGATTCTCACTTGGACCACAAACTGCTCTATTCCCCGCTCTGTATTAGGAGAAGAGGACTAGTTTAAAGCTCGCAATTATAGCCAATACACCTGATAACGGATCACTAATCTCTCCCCCGAAAACTTATTCACCCAACAAACAAACGATATGGTCAGTTTACAACAGTCGCGCACTCTGAAACCGCAAGGACGTTCATCACTGTCTAGGCGTCAGAGTACTACAAACCGAAGTACAATAATACCTGACCAAGGTCCCCTTAAGTTTATTTCCCCGAAGATGTATCCCCCAAGATAAGCAAAATGGTCAGTTAACAACAGTCGCGCACTCTAAAACCGCAAGGACGTTCATCACTGTGTAGGCGTCAGAGTTTTACGAACCGAAGTACAATAATACCTGACCAAGGTCCCCTTAAGTTTATTTCCCCGAAGATGTATCCCCCCAAGATAAGCAATATGGCCAGTTTACATCAGTCGCGCACTCTGAAACCGCAAGGACGTTCATCACTGTGTAGGCGTCAGAGTACTACGAACCGAAGTACAATAATACCTGACCAAGGTCCCCTTAAGTTTATTTCCCCGAAGATGTATCCCCCAAGATAAGCAAAATGGTCAGTTAACAACAGTCGCGCACTCTGAAACCGCAAGGACGTTCATCACTGTGTAGGTGCCAGAGTACTACGAACCGAAGTACAATAATCACCTGACCAAGATCCCCTTAAATTTTACAGATATTTAAACAAGATTCTTTAAATTTTACAAATATTTATCCAAGATCCCTTTAGATTTAACCAAGATAAGCAAACTAACTGAATCTGTTTCTCGTGAGTGAGGGCTAAGATAGGTAAAAAAAAGTCATCCGGTTTTCATGCCGTAATGACTCAAGGTCGGTTTTCGTGCCGTACCTTTTTGTAAGGGGTTAGGAAAGGTGTTTATTTGAGAAACATAATCCCCCCTGAGATATTTAAAGACATAAGGTCGGTTTTCGTGCCATACCTTTTTGAATGGGAGCGTGAAAGAAAAGTACATATTTCATTAGTAAATAAAAACACTTCAAAGACACTTTAAAACCAACACCAAACTAACTACAGTTAAACTAACTACATTTACTAGCAGCAAACTACAAGCGTTATTCTAACATGCTTAATAATAAACAGACATGCCTTAAGCTAAGGTAGCATCTCTAATATACAGTGGTACAAACTCTATACTAGAGATACTATTGCGGACAGCGCGGGCAAACAGCTAGCTAGGCTGTCGGCCTGCGACTGCGAACCCTCTGCGGGCTGCTCCCGCTTTTATAGGAATATATCATGGGGGGGCAAGGACTTCGACAGTAGTTTGTTCCAACACTGTATCGCATACTCTGAATTGCTCCAAGTCCGGTAACTGGGTCAAGGACACGTTAAAATATTTTGTAAAATAGCAAAGGTGTTACCTTTGCTATTTTACTTTGGAAGCAAGCTGTACTACGTTTAAACAAGGGAGACTATTATCCGTTTTACATAAAACTCCTTGCACGATCTTTTGATAAAATGGAAAAGATTAATGCCGGAGGGCGATTCCCATTCCACCAAAATACAATGCATATAATTTCTATGCAACGGTCTCAGCTCTATCTTTACTTTTAATTTAATGCCTCGGAACTCATAAGTAAGGATGGACAGAAAGGCTTCTGAAATAGCAAGCTCGGAAGGAACAAGCCAAGTGTTTACACCTACAGCTTCCATAGCGATATGATGATTTTTACCACGCTGTTGCAGTATATAAAACATTTCCCCCTCCAGTTTTTATTTTTAATACAACATTTTTATGTCAACCTTGTCCGCATGAAATATCTCTAAGTCCACATTTCTTCCAATATTTGAACAAACGACGGTTTTTCTAAGTCCCGTCAGTAGGTAAAGGTCATCTGACATAATGCCAAAGCGGGGAATAGAGCATAACATACTGCTCTATTCCCCGCTCTGTATTGGGGAAGGGGACAAAAGACAACAAACAAGAGACTGATTTTAAACAAGAGACTGATTTTATATTTCACAAACGTTTCTCATGGGTGAGATAGGTGGTGTCAACCGGTTTGCATGGCCGTATTGATCTTATTGACAAGGCCGGTTTTCAGGGCCGAACCTTATTGTCAGGGGGTTAGGAAAAGGATGAGAAACAAGATACATTACTTTGAAAATAAGACTTTACCAGCAACTATGTAAAAGAAACAAATTAATAAGTTAACGTTACTTTTACAAAAACAGCCGAGGTCGGTTTTGCAAAGGTCAACAGTATCACTGAAACCCGGTGGGACGTAGACCCAAACACCCGGCGTCAGGCTGCTGCGAACCCAAGTTTTGACCAAGGTTGTTGAGGGACCTGTAGGGCCGGGAGTACATATGTTATTAGTAAATAAAACACTTCAAACCGATACCACACGCTAACATATATATCAGACTAACTACATTACCTAGCAGCAAACTACAAGCGTTATATAACATGCTTAAACAAACTAACTAAACATGCAAGGGCGCGGATCTCTTAATTGCGCGTCGGGCCCAACGCACACTTAACAGACCTACGCTGCAGCAGAGTGCAACCCACTGGGACGTATATCCAAACAACGGGCGGCAAGCTACTGCGACGAGACTGCGGACTGCTCCCGCTTATAAAGGCAAAGTGACGTCACCGAAGCGGAAGGGGGGAGGTCGAGGGGGGGGGGTGACCTTGAACTGACCCAAATCGGGGGGGGGGGTTCCACTCGGGGGGGGGGGTCCGCTCGGGGGGGGGGGGTCCGCTCGGGGGGTCCGCTCGGGGGGGGGGGGGGGGGTATGATGTAAACCGGTCCCCAGCTTTCTACCCATATATGGATAGAGCAAGGTTTCACTTTCGAGAACGCTTTACTGCGTCTGCAACCTCATTCCAGCTTTGTCTCTCGAACTGGAACTACGTGCCGATCAGCAGCGCTACAATGAATTCCCCTGTGAGCCTCGAGAAACTGCGACGCCTGAAGGAGTCCCTGAAGGAGACGGTTGAGAGAAGAAGTGGTTTTAAGAGGCCAACTTCTTTCGAGGCCACAATAAGAAGAAATTTTAAGAACCATTCGCTCTACTTCAACCAACATCCGTCAACTGAGCATCGACCTTCGACTTCGACTACAAGTCAGCCTCGGCCTTCAACTCCACCTCTCACCATGGATGAGGTGATGGAGCGGACGAGGGTGTTGAAGGAAGAAGAATTAGTCACTCCTCTAAACTTCACATCACTTAAATTTAGAAAGCTAAAAACAAATATTGAATACAAGTTTGTGGCAAGGCTCAGCGGAAACAGCTATATTTTGCAACATGAAGATTTTCACTTCAAGGTCCAACTGCCTCATTCCCTGCCGCAACCGCCTAGAATCCCATCCGAAAAGGAACTGTTTTTCGTCAGACAAGAGGGCAAGGCGCATTGGCTAATTAAATAAATTGTCACATCTCTTATCCATTTCCTCCACCTCGACTAACCGCAACTCCTTCAGGACTCCTCTTCATGGCACCAAAAACGGTCCTTTTCAGGACCACCCTAAGCATTTTTTTAAGTTAGGGACTTGGCCTGTACATAGGCAGGAGACTGTTAGTCTCATGTTTGTGTGCAGCCCACTTTGTGAAAATTTCTAAGTCCTAAGGTCCTTGACCTTGACCTTGACCTTGAACATGACCCATTTTGGGGGGGGGTGGGGGGGGGTACAAAGTTTGTGCAAAGTATGTCATGTGGGTACTCAAATTACGCGGATTGATCAGATGAACAAGTTGGTGCAAACAGAATTCAGATCCGACCAAGGGTATAGCAGTAATAGCTAAAAACAACTATTTTGGAGGTCACACCTAAATAACTTCTTTATTTACGGATTAAAATATAACAAGTGGATATTCAAATTATGCGGATTGATCAGACGAACAAGTTGGTGCAAACGGAATTCAGATCCGACCAAGGGTATAGCGGTAATAGCTAAAAACAACTATTTTGGAGGTCAAACCTAAATAACATCTTTATTTATGGATTAAAATATATCAAGTGGGTATCCAAATTACGCGGATTGATCAGACGAACAAGTTGGTGCAAACAAAATTTAGATCCGACCAAGGGTATAGCAGTTATAGCTAAAAACAACTATTTTGGAGGTCAAACCTACATAACTTCTTTATTTACGGTTTAAAATATCTCAAGTGGGTACTCAAATTACGCGTATTGATCAGACGAACAAGTTACTGCAAACAGAATTCAGATCCGACCCAGCGTATAGCAACTGTAGCGAAAAACAACTGTTTGAAGGACAAGGTAACGTTGTGGTGGGGATAGGTGTCTATCCTACTCGCTAGTGCTACATCATTATACTTCCAGCTCTTGTCGGATGAACATCTACCTATATAGTTTGTGTTAACGTCTGAACATGTCACAGTTTTACAGGAATATGAGTAAGGTGTCCTTCAGTAGCCCGCTTGCCACCACCTTCTACTTCTCCGACGATGAAGATAGAATGTCTACGCTTTTAGCGGACAATGAGCGGTTCCATCGTAGAATAGCCAAGGTTGGAACACTCTTAGCCAGTTGTCTGCTGCACAAGAAGGAACACATGGAAACATGCACTAGTTTAGATCATAGTGACTGTAATATTTATACACATCCAGTGTTGAGACGAATTAATTGAAGTTTTCAGTTAAGGAGCTAAGGTCTTGACAGTCTAAGAGCTAAACCCTAACTAACACATGTAAACTAGTTATTGTGCGATGTAAGACTTGGTGGGGGGACTGTCATCTACCGCGCACTTGCCACCTGCCGCCTGCCACCTGCCGCCTGCCATCTGCCGCCTGCCATCTGCCGTCCGCCATCTGCTCCGCCCCACCACACTTTTACCCCCACCATTTTGTTTGATACCAAAACGCTACCTAGTGAATAGTCAGTACACCTCCGGCTTTCGACCGGTGAACATCGAGCGCTCTCTCCGCGCTCTTCACAAAATAACATTATCATGTCACTCAAGATTCGATGTATTTATTATGACTCTATTTATCTATCAACTTCTACGGACCTGGAGGTTTTTAAAGAAGAGTTAAGACTTCTCCTAGCAAATGGTTATAGTTTATCTTTAGAACTGATCGCAACAAACAACATAGACTCTGCGCAGGGGTCAAAGTATCTACCGCCTTTTATCAGAAAACGAAGTGATGGTCGCGACTCCGGATCAACAACATCGATGATGACAAACAACGGGGAACTATTGTAAACATAAATTATTGTAAACATAACTTATTGTAAATAAAAAGAAAAGTAAAAATAAAGCTAAATGAAATAGTACTACCTCGCACTCGTATCATTCGATTGCTTCATTCGATTGTTTTCATTCGATATTTTTATCGAATGAAAACTATCGAATCACAATCGGATTTTACGCGTGCGAGGTAGTACTTTTTTTAAATTACCTCCCCGTGACCTTGACCTTTAAACTTTCCCTCATTACGTCACAAAACCGCCTACGTCACTGGCTCAGCCTCAGATGACGTGTTTAATGACTCAGCGCATCCGGTCACGTGACCGGATGACGTCACTTCCGCCCCAGCAGCCCCAAATGCCCACTACTAAGCAGACATGCGTTCTCAGTGAATTTCCAACGCATGCATATGTCATAATAGCGCATAAAGCCGCTTGCCAAGTTTATTTAATATTAATTCATAAATAAGCAATATGTAGTATTTTAATTATTCTAGATAAGAATAACATGGAAGCGGAGTATGCAGGTTTGCTGCAACAAGGAACAAAAAATAAGTGTTTTATGCAAATATCAATATAACTTAACTATGAGAAGCCACATACCAAAGTTTATTAATTTATATTCATAATTAAGGAAGACATGAAATTTTACTTTTTATCCATAAGAATAACATAGGAATGGAGAACGCAGGTTTGCTACTACGGGAATCATCGGTAAAAATTTGTTGTTTTCTTTTTGGTGCAATAGACACAGTCAGATTAAGCAATATACCATGTTTCGTCGGTATATGTTTATAAATAAGCGAGATATAAAATTGTTCTTATTCTCCATAAGAATGACATTGTGCAACGTACAGTGTTTAGCACTTTCAATATATCTGGAACCAATTAACGTAGAGCAATGATCAAAACACCAAACTGTGTGTTTTTTAAGCTGCATCCAATGGTGAAAACTCAAATTTTATTTGGTAAAAAGTTAAATGTAAAAAATAAAAATAAAAATTGTTGGGATACCAAACCCCCCTAAAATACCCCTTTTTTATAGATTGATCTCTCTGGGTTTTTAACGTAAAGTCATAAATATTGCTTTACACGTTTTTGCCGATTCCCATTAAAATCAGTCAATTTTTACGACAGTTATCGTGCTTACGGACACACACACACACACACACACACACACACACACACACACACTCACACATTTATATACAGTATTGATTGAATGGTGTTTTTGGCATCTGGGGACCTCAAAACAAAAAGTGATCACTGTCCCGGGCCTAGGTCTTACCATGCCGACTACGGTAAGAGCTTCTTCCCTGTAGGTAAAACAAATGTGCAACATGAATGTGTGAAGATTAAATATGTAACCATTTGAAATACGTTTGACTCTTCGGTAATCTTAGGTAGGGTAGTTTATCCGTTAGTAAAAAGCAAAGCCTTTGAAAGTAGGCGTTTCAAAGTTAAACCATGCTTTCAGGTTTATATAGGATAATTTAACCTGATAAAACTTTGTTCCAACATATATAGAGTATGTTAACCCATATCGTTCATTATCTTTCATCAATTCAAGCTAAACAAAATAATATTGATTGCTACATTTTTATATTTGCATTCATTGTATCTACTAATTTGATGTTTTTTATTTAAAATCCATATGACTATCAATAACAATAAAAACCTTAAAGAAATGAAAGCATCAATGTCAATTTTAAAAGTTTATGGCAACTGCAAAATACATTCTGAAAGTTATCCGAGCAAAGATAAACAATAAATCAAATTTTGTTTCTATAGAGACATATTTTAAAATTTAAAGTCCAATATTTATTCAAGTATAAACTTCAAGATGCCTGAACCGCTAGGGTACCACTATGGCCGAGCCGACCTCGAGAGAATCGGGTTGTTTGCCGAGATGGAGTATATGCACGGCAAAGGATACACGGCGCCGGTAACTCACTCCGACGTGCGAGATATGAAGAACGCGCAGATGCATCCTGGCGTCCCGAAGTGGAAAACAGGTCTCCAGGATTGTTACTTTGATCAAAAGTTCAAGCGCATCTTCGAAAAGGAAGGGTACACAAACCCTTACATAATGGAAGTCAACGCGCAAAAGGAGATGAAGAAGAAATATCCAAACATGAAGATTTTCATTCCGTCTTCGTATCCTAAGAAACACGCAACGCCAGGTGATTATTTCGGTACGTTTGGTGGAATTGTTAAAGCTTTCTCTCCAGTACTAAAAGGGAGGGTGAAGGAAGAAAAGCTGCCTCTCAATTTCAAGGTGAACCCTGGCAAAAAAGGAGGTCCGGGTTACACAGACATTTGTATCAACAAGTTCCCTCAGTACAAACCCTCCCCGTATGACGACCCTAAACAAAAAAAGGGTAAGGGCGATAAATTCATACCTTTCCTGGGAGGGAATCCTGGAGGATATTTCGATAAAAATCCCTACTACACGACTAAAATCCAAGCTACCTACAAAGAAGAGTTTTCTAAGTTTCAAACGAGGTCGGGGCCGTTTTATCCTTCCGCAAAGAACAAGACTCTTGACGGTTGTTTCTCGAAGTACCCTCCTTACAAAAGCTCTCCGTACGTTCAGGCCAGGCCAGATAAAGCTGCCAAGGCGAAATCGGAGGCAATTTTTGGTCCTTTCCGCCCTCAGCCTCGCTATAAGAGTATGTACACTAAGAGCATCATGGGAAACAAAATTGATATCGCAGTTAATGCTAAAAACTGGAGACACTTTAAACCGATTACTTACCCTCGTGAGTTTCTGGTGTAGCAAAGATAGTGTTGAGTATTGGTAACAAAATTATTAAACATCATTTTAGCATTTTAAATATGTTTTATTGATATGATTAATTGATATGTCACTTAGCTCACCATATTCTTGTGATTTACGGCAGTAAAATAATTTCAAAAATTGTTTGAACTAATTGATTAGCTAAAAATTCTGTCTTTATCCAAATTGTTAATTCATTAAAAAACCTGTGTTTTACAAGTCCGTGTGATAATCCTACTCGTGCTGTGATAGCTTTAGACGTAAACGTTTTTCACAGTTTACACGGACATTTTAAACACGGTCAGTTGCTTTGCACGTTCAGTCCAGTGAGCAAAGAACTGAGGTTGTTTGGTACATAGATGGACTATTAAGCTTAATCAAGCGAATCTGATTGTGTTCTGTTTGCAATTGGTGATTAAAATTTATATATTTTTAATCTATTATTTTTATTATTCTTCACCATTATGTGTTGTAGAACCCATTAAAAACACTATTAACTGTATTTTGACAGTTTGGAAATGGATAAGTTATGTCCAAGTTAAGGTATTGATCTATAAAGTTAAGCATGGTTTGGATGAACGGTTGCAAATAAACCCTAAGTTGCTTGCTGGCTTTCGGTATGTTTCATAAGCAATATTTCTGTATCATTGTTTTTACAATATATATTTATAAAATCAGGAATTAATTTGTTATTTTATATTTTTTGAGAGAATTCAACTGTGGTAAACCAAAGATCCCTCGATTACTCACGAAATAGAAAGCAATAATAAATTCCCTTACCTAATTCTAAGACCTTTTGAACATTTTGTAAATTCTCCAATGTGTTTAAATACTATTTAGCTGCATTAAACTGTATATTTCATCACTAGGGTCTAAAGTGACGCTTTTCGATACGAGCTCAAGTTTAACGGCCGAGGTCGGAAAATGAGCGAGGAAACACACAATATATAAAGCTAATCACTTCACAAAACTAAAATTGTACAGCTTGTTTACCTTTAACAGTTTTTTTCTCCCAAAATGGCTTCCATCTTGTTCGTGCTATTTAAAACAAACAACTGTTACAGATGTATTCAACTGTTGTTTGTTCCGTTTGTGTTAGATTTAGGTTAGACTAACTATAACGATAGATATATCGATCGCTGTGGACTATCATTAAACCGACAACAATGCAACAATGAATTGCAATCGATTTCTGACAATCAACGTACACAAGCTTTCATTTTACGAGATTGATATAAACGACAAATATACAAATACCCCCGTTGCAGCAAACCTGCATACTCAGCTAATTTAAAATGGTACTTCACTAAGTCATGAACCCACTTACCAACTTTAATCAAAGCTTATTAATAAATAAGCGAGATATGACATTTTATTTATTCCCCTAATAAAAACATTAGGGCTGAGTATACAGGTCAAAGACCACAAAATATGGTTTTTATGCAAATACCAATGGATCACCTCCAGATGAAGCAACATACCGAGTTTTACCAATTTATGTTTATAAACAAGCAAGATATCACATGTTTATTATTCTCCATAAGAATAACATTATAGCTGCTGAGTACGCAGGTTTTCTACCATAGGGACCACAAAAAATTAGTTTTGTATGCACATAGCATTAACTCAACCATATAAAGCTACATACCAAGTTTCATTAATATATGTTCATTAATAAGTGAGATATACAATTTTACTTGTCCTCCATAAGATTAACATTGGACAACGTACTGTGTTTAGCACTCTCAGTAGGGTAAATTGGACAGTCCGACCCCAGGAGGAGCCAGGAGGAGCCCCCCCCCCCGAGGTCTCGTCTGTGACACTTTGCGAATTTTTTTTTGCGAACTTTTTTGCGAACTTTTTTTGCAAATTTTTCTGCGAATTTTTTTTTGCGAATTTTTTTTGCGAATTTTTTTTTTCCGAAATTTTTTTTGCGAAATTTTTTTTTTTTTGCAATTCTGATTGCAGATTCTTGATTGTCTAGTCTAGCCGAGTAACCTAACCTAACCTAACCTAACCTAACCTCGGATCAGATTTCTGATTGCAGATTCTTGTTCGTCTAGTCGAGCCGAGTCATTTGAGTACCCACATCGTACACTTTGGATGATGTTTACAAAAAAGGAGCCCGCACCACACTTTTGACCTTTTTTTGCATTTTTGGAATCTCCTCGTCAAGCCGAGTATTCTCAGTACCCACATGACATACTTTGGATAATTAATACAAGAGTTGATCAGGGTAACGCTACAACCAACAGAGCTAGCCCATCAGCGCTTGCGGACAATTGAACTACCAGTGAATGCAAATTTTGAGGAGAATATAATTGTACTCTGCACCGAGGCAGACGTTCACACAAATAACCGTCGCGTCCAGTCTCCTGTCTGGGAATGCGGATGTTGTAATTTGATACATCGACTGGAGGGTGCAGGTGTTCACACAAAAAACCGACAAGTCGAGACCTGTCTGGGGTGCAGCTGCGCCCAACCTCAGGAGGGACAGGAGGAGCCCCCCCGGTCAAATAACCGTCGCGTCACCCTCATGTCTGGGAATGCGGATGCTGTAATTTGATACCTCGACTGGAGGGTGCAGGTGTTCACACAAAAAACCGACAAGTCGAGACCTGTCTGGGAATGCGGATGCTGTAATTTGATACCTCGACGGGAAGACGGCTGACCCTTCTAGGAACCCATAATTATAGACCGCCCGCGTCGAATTCCGAGCAATAAATCACCAGTTCTCAAACACCCACGGTATCATTCTTGTTCTAGGCTTCAACAATTCCTGACGTATGGGGGAGCGAAAATCTCCCCCTAACCCATTATGTGTTAGGGGGAGCGAAAATCTCCCCCTAGTAATTAAATCAACAGAATACCAGTTGTCACGGTCTCATTCTTGTTCTAGTCTTCAACAATTCCTGACGTATGGGGGAGCGAAAATCTCCCCCTAACCCATTATGTGTTAGGGGGAGCGAAAATCTCCCCCTAGTAATTAAATCAACAGAATACCAGTTGTCACGGTCTCATTCTTGTTCTAGTCTTCAACAATTCCTGACGTATGGGGGAGCGAAAATCTCCCCCTAACCCATTATGTGTTAGGGGGAGCGAAAATCTCCCCCTAAGCGGCGCGCGGGTCGCGACACGCCACAGTCTCTTGATAGACTTCTTCGAAGACGGACGTCTACATTAATTCGATAACAATGTCGTTTATTCATCAGAAATCGTGTGAATGTGTGAAGACTGAACTGGACTTGTTTTCGTTACCGCCTACGCAGACCAGTATCGAGAGCGGTAAATGGGTTCAATACAAACCGGTCTCATCGCTAACAGACGATTCGCCAATAGAGTTTGTAATACCCGGTCACGGTAACGAGTACACGGACCTGACACAAACGTTATTACACGTGAAAGCCGCTATTGTGAAACAGGACGTTACTAAAGCGGACGGTGGGCAACCTGCTAAAGAGGTGGGCCCGGTGAACAATTGGCTCCACTCGATATTCAGTCAAGTGGATCTCTATCTCAATCATAAACTAGTGTCACCACAAACTAACACATACGCTTACCGTGCCTACTTGGAAAACCTATTGAACTACGGATGTAGTGCGAAGAATTCGCACCTGACTAGCGAGCTGTTTTTTTAAGATTCGGCCGGACTAATGGACGATTGTGACGAATTGAACGAGGGATTGAAAAAGCGTCGCGATTACACGAAAGAAAGCGATGTTTGCGATATGGTCGGTCGATTGCACATCGATCTGTGCAATCATAACAAATTCATGTTGAACGGTGTCGAGATGCGATTGCAACTTAACAGATCCAGAAACTCGTTTTGTATAATGTCAAAAACGCTAACTACCTACAAGGTGACAATTAAAGAGATTAGTCTTTTCGTACGTCGATGTAAGATCAATCCGAGCGTATTGTTGGCGCACAGTAAAACTCTCGAGACCGGCACGGCCAAGTATCCGATCACGCGTGTAGAAGTGAAATCCTTCACACTACCCTCCGGTATAATGAGTAAGGCTTTAGACAACGCATTTCTCGGTCAGCTACCGAAACGTGTGATAATTGGACTGGTCAGTAATCTTGCGTTCAACGGAGATTTCAAGAAGAATCCTTACAACTTTCAACATTACGATATGAATTATCTTGCATTGTACGTGAACGGTGAACAAGTACCGGCCAAACCGGTACAGCCCGTTTACACATTGAACAGTGAGACATATATACTCTCTTATTACACATTGGTCACCGGCACCGGAATCCAGTTCTCCGTCGCAGGTAATGAGATCAAGAGAGGTGACTATCCGTACGGTAATTGTCTTATGGCGTTCGACTTGACACCGGACATGTCCGCGGCTGAGTCGAGTCACTGGAATCTCCTGCGTAACGGTAATCTACGGATCGAAATTGGATTCTCCAAAGCGTTGTCCGAGACCGTCAACTGTATAGTGTACGCCGAACTGGACAACGTCATCGAGATCGATCGTCACCGTAACGTAACAGTTGACTTCAGCGGGTGAATAAAAGCGAACGCCAAACAGAAATAGTGTCTGACAGCGAGTGCGTACAGTTTACTTCCAAGGGTGAGCAGACGCACCACCAGTCAGTAGTACGGTTGAAGTCACACGGTAAGGACGTGAACATGGACGCTTACACTTCTGCGGACGACTATATGAATTCGTTTATTCAGGAGATTGAGGTTATGAACAATAATGCTAGTGATCGGTTATTGGCATCGCCTCAGACGTCATCTGTAAGACCGGTCACTGCCTGCAAGAGACGAAGGAGACCAACTCCCATCGAAGTGGAAACCAAGAAAACAGGATGGGTGCCAAAACCAACAGATGATTGTCCCATAGTGTCATGGATGGACGATGGGAATACTTTCGCAGTTCAAAACACGGGAAACAAAGGACAAATTTTATTGAAAATGGAAATGTACGATGGTACAGATATGGTGTTCATGTGCGGTTTATTTTTGGACAAAGATGGTGAAATGCACCAAAGTGTTAAACAAGTAGTTGATAAGGTGGAAAACATGTGGATCGATAAATCAACAGGAGTACCGAAAATTACAGGCTTAGCTCAAACTGTTACACAACGCAGTGCAGTTTCGCAGCCAACGCCGAAGAAGCGAGCTGTGAGGAAGAAACAACGAGTGGCGCCGGCATTCAACTAGAGCATCCGCATTCCCAGACAGGTCTCGACTTGTCGGGTTTTTGTGTGAACACCTGCACCCGACCCCTCGGACCACCCACGTAGAAGAAAATGGCGGCGAGGGTTTATAAGGCGGGGCCCCGCCCGATTGAGCATCATTCGCCACCAGACCACCACCTCACATAGACCTACTCCAACTACTACTACTAGAGATTTCGAGCAGCAGCACTTTCAAGCTAGAGTTTCCGGGCGTGAACGGCACTGCAGCAACCGCGGACCTGAGAGCTACCCTCAACAACTGCAAGTCTGACTCTCCGCTCTACACCAGGATAGCCGATCTCCGAGAGGAATGTGGCTATCTCATCACTGCGATGGAGCGAGCCACAACACCCTTTGGCGAGACGATCATCGTGATCCTGGAGGGGCAGGTCGGGGACGACTTCTTTCTGCGAGTCTACCTGCCTAGGCGCTTCAACGAGGCCCTCAGCAACACCGACATCGAGCGCTACAACAGCGGGTTTGGAGAACGCCTTCGCTTGGTGAAGCGCAGCCCAAGGGGTTCCAATAGCAGATTCACACCTTTGGAGTTTATGTAAAGCAAGACTTGAAGATTATGTAAATACCTTTGTAAATTAGTTTTTGTAGTCAATACTTATAGTCACGTTCAGAACATAACCACTGTGTTATTTATTTCACTTAACCCCAAAAATGTCCTTTGGTAGTAAGTTTAAGAGTTTGAGTATGGTAACTGTGAGGTGTTTAGTAGCTCAGTAGTAATCATGGGCTTGATGTGGAAACATCCGTTCTCAGCCATTGTGGCGGGACCTTCGGGTTGTGGCAAGTCTCAGTTTGTGTCAAAGTTTATAAAACACATTACAGAAATGTGTGACACGCCATTTACCAGTATAAACTGGCATTATGGTAGTGGTGGTGGTGACTCGAAAAATGTCAACATTAACCACATAGAAGGTCTACCAAAATTGGAGGATTTTTCTGGTAACGAGCCGATACTTGTGATTATAGACGATATGATGCGTGAGGCCGACAACCGTGTGGTGGATCTTTTCACAAAAGGTTGCCATCATCGCAACATTAGTGTGTTTTTCATTACACAAAATTTGTTTCATCAAGGACGCGGGCAGAGGGACATCTCATTGAATGCGCATTACATTGTGTGTTTTAAGAATCCTACAGATAGAGTTCAGATTAGGTACTTGGCCAGACAAATATATCCAGACAGCCCGAAATTCATCGAGAAGGCGTACGCTGACGCTACGAGGAATCCACACGGCTACCTACTGATAGACTTGAAACAATCAACAGACGAGAATATGCGAATACGAAGTTGCATATTTCCAGACGATTCTACCAACTATGTGTACTTGCCAAAGAAAAGGTAATTTCGCCGTCAGTAGTAATCATGTCGTGCTTGCGGAAGGACACAGCTCTACTTACGGCTTTCATACACGCAACACCCAAGGAGCGGAAGGCACTGTTAAAGGTGTGTGACAAGAGCCGCATTCGCTCAGTGTGTGAGTGCGCATACAACGTGTTGCGAGGTAACGTTCCTCTGGCGAAGAAGAGTAAAAGTCAGTTAAGCAAACACAAGGCGACGCTACGTCGATTGGTGAAACGCGGCGAAGGCTGGTCAAAGAAACGAAAGTATCTCATACAAAAAGGTGGTGGAATCTTTATACCATTACCTTTGAGCGCAGTACTACAAGCAGCATTGAGTAGATAAAAATGACTGGCATAAACAATCAGTTCTATTTGACACTGCCCAGCAACAGTTCGATGCAGTATTATCCGAAAAATACAGTTGCAAATTATATAACACATTTGCCGAGAGCTATTCAACTGGACGCTGGCGACTGGGAAATTGCACTTGTGGAAGCGCACTATCCAATGACATTTCTATCAGTCGGTAATGACGAAACAATTGACATTTGCATACAACCGCAAGAGGAAGCAAAAGTGAACATAGAAGCGTTGGCACGGGTTATGGACAGCACTGCCGATGTAACGCCAGTAGTGTCGGCTACTCCAAAACAAAACCACAGAATTAAATTGAAGACTGGTGATTACGCAAATATTCAAGAATTGTGTGATCATATCAATTCACAAGAACTAGCGATTACTTATGGTGTAAAGTTCACCGTTGAAAACTCATACAACAAATTCATTGAAGTATCGATGGGGACTGATGTTGGAAAAATTACATTAAGACCAACGTTAGCACTTCAATTGGGGTTCGATCCGAATGCATTGACGCTGGAAGGTGATGCAGTTAACAAAAGCATCCGTTCGCCCAACATTCGTCTTGGCTTACCGTCACACATGTACGTGTATTGTGATTTAGTCGAGCCGCAGATGGTCGGCGATACAGTCGCACCATTATTGAAAATTGTCAATATATCCACGTCTACTTATGTATACGGATTGCATAAGTCAACATCATTCATCGATCCGCACTATGTGCCTGTTATGAATAGATCTTTTGACAGTGTGGAAATTGACTTAAGAGATAACATTGGTAATCATTTGCCATTCCACTTTGGAACGTCGTGCGTGAAGTTACACTTTAGAAAAGTAGCTAGTCATTAGCACAGAAATGGAACATGCAAAAAAGATGGTAGTTGTGCCGCAAGAGTTGATTGATCGACTACAATCAAATGCTACGGATAACAGACCGACTAATCTATCCAGTGAAAACAGCCTCGACGCGGAGATGCAACAAATATTGAATAACAAACGTATGGACGATAGTGAAAAGTGGAAATTGTACAAACAAGCGTTACATCGCTTCTTGCATATTGCAGAGAATAGACGCCAACCGATTAGAATACCAATCGTGGAGACGGGTGGGATTGAACATAGTCGACGATCGCACCCCGCTGCGGAAGGTGGTCCAGTGGAAGAGATTGTGGAAACGTTTTCCAAAACTTACAGGTCTGATGCCCGCAATCTTTTACGTTTCATGAAACGTGACGGCAGCTTAATCAGTTGGGACAGTGGCTATTCAGTGTACATCAACGGTGTAAAAATCCCAGAGTCGAATCTAGTGGATATCTTAAATTGCATAGTAAAGGTGCGTATGCGTGATTATACACCGCCAGGATGGCGAGAAGTGCTCAAGGCATTGAAAGCGATGAACGTGCCAAAGGACTATATGAATAATCTAAGAGCACTAAAGGAAATAAATGCCGAATATCGATCATCATTCACAGGAGGAGAAGGATCAGACGATGAAGTGGAACAAGACACAACAACTGAATCAATACTGAGAACACCGCTAGTAAATCGACTACGATCGGCTAGAGGAAAACGTGTAACATCTACACCGGTGCGAGCGACAGAGCAGTTTGATCTTCTAACTAGAAACAAGCCGTCGTCAAATTTGGACAAGTGGGAAACGTACACAGGATAGGTTTTCATTATGGAGCTTTGTATTACAATCCCATCGAACCTTCGTCGTATGGCGGTGTAGCTCCTTTAGCGCGAGCTGCAAAACTAGTTTCAAAACGCAAAGTGATTGAATGGTTACAAACACAGGACACTTACACATTGCACAAACCGGCACGCAAGCGTTTCCCACGCAATCCTTACATAGTGTATGGTCCATTTGAATTGTGGCAAGCGGACTTGAACGATATGCGTGGTCTTAGTAAACACAACGACGGCGTCAACTACCTACTGACTGTAATAGACGTGTTTAACAAACACCTGTATATGTGAACGTTGAGGCGGAAAGAAGGAGCTGAAGTGGCCAACGCTTTCGAGGAGATATTTGCTGAAGCGACCGACACACCTCGCTGTTTACAAACCGACAAAGGTACTGAATTCACCGGTGCCAAGACGAAAAGGTTATTCAAACAATACGGAATCATCTATGTCACTACACAAAACCCAGATGTTAAAGTGGCCGTAGTGGAACGCGTGAATCGCACTTTGAAAACGCGCATGTGGCGATATTTGACTTACAAAAACACATATCGTTACGTAGATGTGTTGGAAAAACTGGTTAGCGCATACAACAACAGCGCTCACAAGAGTCTAGGCAACAGAATACGACCAGTCGATGTGGCTGTCGACAATAAGCGAATATTGCATCAGGTATGAAGTCGCATGTTCGGTAAGATACCGCGTCGTGTTAAGGCCAAACTGAAGGTTGGCACCACAGTGCGCATATCTAAGGAGAAGGACACATTCGCAAAAGGTTACGAGACTAATTGGAGTAAAGAAGTGTTTGTGGTGCGTCGTGTAAACACATTGATGCCTCTGCCAATGTACACTTTGGCGGATCTCAACGGTGAACAAGTGACTGGTCAGTTTTACGAATACGAATTACAAAAAGTGACAATATACAACGACCATCTGTTCAAGATTGCTGAAATACTAGACGCTAAGGGTCGTGGTCGCAGTAAGCGTTATTTCGTCAAGTGGGCAGGTTACGGAGACGAGATCAATTCTTGGGTAAGAGCGCAAGATTTGCAAAATGCCTAATAGCAACCAGTTCTATTTGACATTGCCCAGCAACAGCTCAAAGGATTATTTTCCAAAAAACACAGTGTCCAAGTACACTACACATCTGCCGAAACAAACTCGATTAGAAGGCGATGGCGAGTGGGAGATGGCTTTGGTCGAAGCGCATTATCCATGCTCCTTTATGACTGTGGACGAGGAATCGTGTATTTGGCTCGAGTATAAACTCGTTCTACCGAGTATTCCCGTCACACTCAGTGTCGAGCACATTATGCTAAAGATGAAACCCGGTTATTACAAGAACATAACCGATTTATTGAAAATGATCAATAAAGCGAAGAATGTAACCCAGTACTTGTACTTGAGTATGACAAAGAGCAGGACAGAGTCAAGATCACAACAATGGTGGACGGTATAAGCAAAGTGCATTTCACCGAAGCGCTGTCTCTCCAGTTGGGTTTCGATCCGTACGAGAACGTTTTGACAAATGACCTCACAGCGATATGGCCACCAAATCTGACTATGGGACTGCCGACACACTTGTACGTGTATTGTGATCTGATTGAACCGTAGCTGATTGGCGACACTACAGCGCCGCTTTTGAAGATTATCAACATTGACAGAGGTAACTACACACACGGCGCGCATAAGACTGTGCATTTCATCAGTCCTCATTATGCGCCAGTTATGAAAGGAACATTTGAAACGATCGATATTGACCTAAGGGATCACGCTAGTAAAAAAGCGACATTCCTCTTTGGGACGTCGTACGTGAAGCTTCATTTCAAAAGAGCTCAGCAATTATGAATACAAACGATCCCTACTTGGCTTACTACCGTCGCCAACAATTGCAGCAGACCGGCGGCAGTATCGATAGGGTATTTCGAGGTGCACCCTACCTGCGCGGACATGGAATTGGCAGTTTCCTAGGCGGTATGTTCCGCACCATCACACCGCTACTCAAGTCAGGAGCCTCTGCTGTGGCCAAAGAGGCGTTGAAATCCGGTGTTGGATTCTTGGGCGACATGGCCATGCACCAGCGGGACCCCAAAGAAGCCGCTAGAGATCATTTCAGCCAGTTTACAGACTCGCTAAAACGCAGGGCGGACGGCAAACTTCAACGTGTGCTAAGTGGTGGCGGTGGCGGCGGCTCTCGCGCGAAACACCGTCGCATAACGCGAAAGAATACCGCGAAACACCGACGCGCTACTCCTGCGCGAAAGACTAACGCGAGACTCTCGTGTAAGAGGAACGCGAAGCGCGCCATGTTCGGCGGCCGTCGTGTCACACCGCAGTCTTTGACGAAACTCCTTCGAGGAAGGTCGTCGTCATCCAAGAAGAAGGGCAAGAGCAGCAGCAAGAAGAGAAGGGCAGTTAGGAAGAAGACGAGGAAAGCAGTGAGGAGAACGTCCGTACGTGATATATTCAATTAACACACACACACACACACGCTAGCAACGTCGTTTCTACATCAAAAGTCGTGTGAATGTGTCAAGATGGCATTGGAATTATTATCCCTACCGCCGACGCAGACCAGTATCGAGAGCGGCAAATGGATTCAGTACAAACCAATCTCCACACTGACTGATGATTCGTCCATCGAGTTTGTTGTGCCCGGCAACGGTGAAGAATACACCGATCTTTCGCAAACAATGTTGGAAGTTACAGCGTCTATTGTCAAATCGACAGGAGCGGCAATCGCAGATGCCGATGAATCGAACAAAATTGGCCCAGTCAACAATTGGCTGCACACGTTATTCAGTCAAGTCGATATGAGTATGAATCAGAAACTGGTCACACCACAAAACAACACTTATGCATATCGAGCGTATATCAAAACATTGATGAATTACGGCTATGATGCTAGGAAATCACATTTAACATGTGGACTATGGCAATCGGACGACGCCGGCCACATGGACAATACTCTGGACGATAACGATGGACTAAAGGCGAGACGAAAAATGACAAATAAAAGTCGTGAAATCGATATGCTCGGTCGCCTACATGTGGACATGTGTAATCAGAACAAGTTCCTGTTGAACGGTGTGGAACTGCGTTTTAAACTGATCCGATCAAAAGATTCCTTCTCCATTATGTCGGATGATGGTGACTACAAGGTGCACATTGTTGATGCAAATCTCTGGATGCGAAGGTGTAAAGTTAGTCCCACGGTACTGTTGGCGCACAGCAAGACGCTTCAGACCGGCACAGCTAAATACCCAATCACCAGAGTGGAATTGAAAACATTCACACTACCGTTTGGAGTGAGGAGCAAAACTTTGGACAATGTCTTTCTAGGTCAAGTTCCGAAAAGAATTATTGTCGGACTGGTCACCAACGCCGCTTATAATGGCAATTTAAAAAAGAATCCATTTAACTTTCAAAATTTCAAAACCAACTACTTCTCGCTGTACGTGGACGGTGAACAAGTGCCGTCCAAACCGCTACAACCACACTATGAAACCGACAAGGGAAAATACGTGATGGCGTATCACAGTCTGTTTTCAGGCTCCGGCATACACTTTAGCGATGCTGGTAATCTCATAAATAAAGACGATTACGACGATGGATACTGTCTGATGGCATTCGATCTAACACCTGATATGTCAGCAAGCGACACAACTCATTGGAACCTAGTGCGCAACGGCAGTGTGCGTATGGAGATTGCTTTCGACACGGGGCTCACAGAGACTGTCAACTGTCTGGTATACGCAGAGTTTGACAACGTCATCGAAATCGATCGTCATCGCAACGTGTCTGTGGACTTTGGCGGTTAGATCGTCGGCGGTGGCGTCATCGTCCTCCTCCTCAGTCTACAACCAACATTCGCACAAGATGGATCGTTTATGCAGAGTACCGCGTAAAAATTTAGCATCTCCAATTATTGTGGATTTTCAATGTTTCAAGGACAACGCAAATGACTACATTCTGAAGGAAGTGTGCGTCTTGGAATTGGTCAGTGGAACACTGCTAATGCATCATATCGCCAAATCACCATTCAGTCGAGATTTCCTATCACAAGAGAAACTGCGTGAAAGCTATTGGCTCACAAAACACTGTCACGGATTGGAATGGGACCAAGGTGATATCTGGTATCATGTGCTAGAGGAAAAGTTACGTGCATGTATCGCCAAACGACCAATTGTCTACGTCAAAGGTGCTGAGAAAAAAGAGTTTGTACGATACAATTTCATCACGGATCACTGTACTACTAATGTCATGGATATCAACGATATTGGCTGCAGATCACTGTCGTCAATCAACAGTCTACTATCAACAAACGCAGTGCGATGTCGCCACCACAGAACAGCTCACACACGATGCGCTCTAGCCAATTGCATCAAATTACGCAGTTGGTTACATCTAAGTACAAATATCGCTGACGCTGATAATTACGCTGACGATAGTGAGAGTGAAACCAGTTCCTGCTTTTGTTTTGCTACTAGTACTACTCCTTCTACTACTGACTGTGGCGTCGACACAGTAGAATGAATACCTTAGAGATACAAAAGTGTATGGCTAAACTGCCCGTACAGAATGTTGGTGTCTACGCTGCGGATCAATTGCCCCATTATATTTCACCACATACTGCTATGATTGTGAACACTGATCCACACAATGAAGACGGCACTCACTGGGTCGCTTTCTACCTTAACAAAGGAGGAGGAATAATTGAATTCTTTGACAGCTACGGTCAACCGCCACATCTACAATTCTACCAAGGATTCCTGAGACGCAACGCTCGTCGCTACCTGTACAACGAGCATCGCCTTCAAAGTGACAACACTCTGGTCTGCGGTCAATACTGCCTTGTATTCCTGTACTGCCGCACACACTACGGTATGAAGATGAAGGACTTTGTACAGCTCTTTGAACACTCTTCTGCCGGCCACAATGACGCACTGATCAGAAGACTCTTTGCACAAATGTATACCAATTGAGTTTTGAAATTTTGCATTTTTCTCAATAAACTAGTTGTGTACTCAGAATAAAAAAGAAACATTCTTATTATTTCCCATCCTTGCCTCCTTTACCCCAAAGTGGGGCAGATCTATCATACAATGACATTAGCAGGTGCATTCTTGTCTTCAACAATTCCTGTAGTATGGGGGAGCGAAAATCTCCCCCTAAGCCATTATGTGTTAGGGGGAGCGAAAATCTCCCCCCTGGTAATTAAACCAATTGAACAACAGTTGTTAACCACAAATTGGGACAGACCTATCATACAATGATTGTAAAGTAACATTCATATCTGAACCTGGTTTATATGAATTAACATATTCCTGAATAATTTTTTTTTACTTTAGTATCTTAAGACTATGTGAGGGGAGAAAAAAAAAGACGAATGTATATACGAACAATTTGGCTATTTATTTACACACCTTATAGATACTTTACATCGAGTATGTGCTCCTGAACATTTGTGTTTGGCTAGCAAAAACGAGACTCGACACAAACTAACGACTAGAAAAAAGGAGCACATTTCTAAGTTTTACGAGACTCGATACAAACTAATGACTAGATTTTTCAAAATAATTTACAAGTCAAGTCAGGGTCTTTGGTAATATGACACAACCACTCAACGCTCCTCATCCTCCGCCTCTTCATCGTCTTGAGGGATGTCTTCGGGCTGAGGTGGAACGTCAATATGCCCCCAAGGCAGTGTATTTACACCGTCCGGAAGGATGTAACGTTTGTCATCGTTACAGCTCAAGGATAGCTTGTCGACTTGAACTGTGAAGACGCGGTGGTTTCGGGACTGGAACCTGGTGTTGATGGTTCTCTTCAACACGTCGTTGAAGAGGCATTCCCGATAGTCGTCAGAGGTTAAATTGTGTTTTACAACACCTCTAGCGACTCCCTTGGCGCGCTTCACCGTCATGACCTGCAGCTCGTCATCTTCAGTCCTCTCCTCGAAATCGACAATATCCATGAAGTATAGTTTCGAGCGAAGACCGAGGTACTCGAGCAGCGGAAGTCCGTTCGCTTCATCCTTAAACTTTCCGATGACTTTGGCGTTTATGGGGCTGTAGCAGGGATAGTTTCGGGGGTACGCACTGGTGTCGAAATCATCCAGATGCTCCAACATGTCCTTATAAACATCTTCAGTCTGGATGTCGAGCACGAAGCTGTCAGTGTCCATGTAGTCAACCTTCAGACGATCGCCGTAGCGGTTCTTCATCTTCCGAAGGAAGTCGTACATGAGCCACTTGCTCAGATCGAGGACACACATTCCGACGTAGAGCGGTTTGTCCAGGACGATATTGACTTTCGACATGTGTACAATTGCGACGTCATTGTTGAAGTATGTTCGGTCCAGGAAGTTTGACTTGGCCACGTACTTCCTGAACATCTCCGGAGTACACACCAGTTTAGCGTTCATTCGCTTGCGAACATTCTCGATCGTCTTGCCAAAGACCGCATTGTTCATAAGCTTGAAAAAGTCTTGCTCAAACTTGGTCTTGGCCTTCTTCCTCAGTTCCGTGTTTATTAGGATGTAGCTCTCCAACCACCGAGACTGACGGAACGAGATGGCGCGATGCACGTTCACAAGCTCCAGTCCGTTTTCCAGCGCCTGTTGCAGGATTCTGTAATGACAGATGTAGTTCTTCTTGTCATCCAGAGTCGTAACGAGCTTCTTGAATTTCCCTCCTGGCGGACGTTTGGTCTCACAGCAGTAAGGGAGATCCTTGTGAAGGTCGTGCAGGTGGGCGGAGTAGCGAAGGTCAACTTCCAAGACGTAGCCCGTGGGTCCTTCGGGGTCCAACGCTGCAATGTCCAGGGACGCGATCTCCTCGCGGCTGAGCCATTGGAAGTGTCCCTGTGGAAGACACTGGGACATGGCCCAACCGTAAAGGTTGTTGGCGTCCAAGTATAGCAGGTGATGCGTTGGCTCTTCAGGTCGTCGATCTTCAGGGCGACATCCATCATGGTTGGCCTTTGCGTGTCTGGTGATCGCCTGGGAAATACCTCCTCTGATGCCTTGCTCGAAGAAGAGGTACATGTCAAAGTCCTGTATCGTATCAAGCTCCACTCGACAGGTCCTTAACACGACATCCCAGGCGTATGACGGTAGGGTGTAGTAGTGAGCAGGGTCTAGTTCGTATTCAGCCATCGATGTGTCCCTGAAGCGTTCAAAGACGTCAGTCAACAGCGCAATGTCACAGCGCAGGTACTTCTCGGCGTAGTCCTTGAGGTTCCTACAACCGAAGGTTTCCCCCACGTTGCGAGCATGCTCGTAGTCTGCATCCGTGATGTCCTCCAGGGTCAGGTCGTTGTGGAAATCTTGCTGCAGAGGCAGTTCCGTAGTATCTTCCAATACGGCGTTCGACGTTACAAAGTTGTACGGGAACACGCCTTTCCTACGGACTAGATCGAAGAGGTGGTCTTCGGGGAATCTCTTCCTTGTCTCCAAGAGTTGAGCTGGCGGAAGCGCGGCTGCGAGGCTGGCGAGGCTCAAAGCCAGGAACCTGAAGGTGTCGAGGAACCTGACTCTGAATCCTGGCTGTCTTTTTCCACGCCCTGTCATCCCAACCGGTGTCGCTGCTCGGTCGAACAGGAACCGCTTCGTGAAAGCGATGTACCGCTCTTCCGTGTGAGCCAACACCTCAACATCACCGGGGTCGACCGCCAACTCCCGCACTATGAAGTGAGCGTCGTAGTTGGAGAGGTTGTGAAAGTAGCAGTTGACTACTCGCTGCTCCCTGTAGCGTAGGTTACATGATCTATGCGCAGCGCCACGGAACTCGTAGGGCGGCGCGTGGTTGTGATCACGATCCCTTGGGTCTTCGCTTGAAAATGTCGATCCGCAGAGGTAGCAATTCGCTGTCGAGTTGTACTGCATCGTTTCCGCTGGGGTCAGGACAGGGCGCAGATTTCTTGCTTCGTACAGGGAGTTCCACAATCGCTCAACATCAGTTTTCAACATCTCCATAAATGTCTTTGACGCATCATCTCCGAAGTAGACTCGAGGCTCGAACTCCTCAAGTCCGTACGAGTCGATAATCTGGTACGCAAAGGCGTATGGGATGTGAATGTGGGTGGCTACTCCTCCGTGCGGTTCATCCACTTGTTCGTCCATCTCTGCGGTCGGCAGTAGAGCACACTCAAAGTCCGCGTAGATGGTGAAACGCTCGCGTCGGGTGAACTCTGGATGGCTGAATTTGATTTCAGTCTTCTTCGGCGTATCCATGCGAATAGGGGACAAAGCGGAGCAGTATCGCCTGTCCTCCTCCAGACGCTGTGCACCCGTCAGACCGAGCTTGTTCGGACGGTTGTCAAAGTGCGCGAAGCACCGCTTACAGATGAATATCCTGCCTATATGTGCTGTGAGTTGGGGACGGATCAGTCGGCCAAGGTCTTTGATGTAGGTGTAGTGACTATCACCGTCCGTTGTCACGTACAAAATGTCACAATGGTCTTCGCGCTCCTGCCTACAAATCTTCAAGGGGAAGACGGTGTCCTGATACTTTGGTCGTCCGTTAGGTTTCTGACCCACGCGCGTGTGATCAATACCATAGACGTTGATACTGATGTTGTTTGTCCGCTCAAACGCCTTGATACTCTTCAGAGCAACGGGGAATTGAAGGCCGGTCCAATCGTATCGAGCGATGATGTCGTCGGTGTACAATGCCGGTCTATCGGGGTGATCTTGAACAAACTTTCCCAGGACTGCATACATAAAACACCGCTCATCGGTGTTCAATACGTTGACAACTGCTTGGGTGTTCTCCAGAGACGTAGGCAGTGGGAGCCAAGCTCGACCATCTTCACCTAGAGGAGTGTACTCGTTGATACCGACCTCCAAATCACGAACGCGAAGGTATGTCCACCCGGATCCGATATGATCACACTCAGCCTTCTCTCTGATAAGCTTCGCAAAAGCTGTTGTGATGTACTGGTTCAGGTCCGAGGTCGTTGTCAGCGGAGTCATATTCGTCTTGAAGTTGCGCAGGCAGGTGTTGTTGTGAATATTTTGGAATTCACACTCTAGCTTCAAGTTGACCTTTATGCTGCGGTGTTTCGCCAAGGTGTTCTCAAGCAATTCCGTAAGGCTCACAATCAACAACGCTATCACTTCTCCGATTGTGACGAGATTCTCCATCGGTCGCTGCAGACGGTAGGTTAGGAGGCGGTTGCGAAAACCCCGTTGAATGATTGAGAATACGGGGCTTGACTGTCCTGCTCCAGTCATCTCAACATCATCGGGTTGTGGGTGTGTGCTCGTTCCGGGTTGTGGCTCCGTGCTGGGTCCTGGCTGGGGTTCGTCCTGTATCATAGCCACTCGGTTCAGGATCAGGTCCTTCATGATCGGGCAAGAGAACCGCTCATGATGGTCCTTGTTGAACAGTTGGTTGAACTCCTGACCGCAGTATGCGCAAGGGAATCTCCGTTCTTGGCCATCACCGTGAAATTGATTGGTGTGGCGATGAAGGTTGTCTTCCCTCTTGAATTCGGCACCGCATGTGTCGCATATGAACCTGCGGACTCTGCTGTGGGTCGAATCCACATGTCGACGCAGGTTTCTTTCACGACGGAAACGGCGACCGCATTCATGGCAGGTGTGGTGGCCAGGACCCGGACCTTCATCTGAAAATAAAACCAAAAAAACAGATTAGGATAACTAAAGATACAAATTCCCCTCTCTCGAGAATCACATTTCAAAATGGAGTTGTTAATTAAAAATATCAATTTTCAAACAGGGAATGTAATCTTCTGTACTGTTTGTCTACATTCATGATTCGGGGTTCTAAGCTATTCGGGGATGTAGCTGCAATATTGAGCTGCTCCAACCCTAAAGAAGCATTATGTTTTAGGGGGAGCGAAAATCTCCCCCCTAGCAATTAAATCAATAGTACACCAGTTGTCACAGTCTCATTCTTCTTCAGGTACCTAGTTAAATAATTATAAAAAAGGTAATTAGTTTCAGGGGGAAAAGTT
Organism: Allygus modestus; assembly: GCA_963675035.1. NCBI lineage: Eukaryota > Metazoa > Arthropoda > Insecta > Hemiptera > Cicadellidae > Allygus > Allygus modestus. The sequence goes on from OY776116.1 coordinate 50,692,534, forward strand.
ATTTTAATGTAGATTCTCACCTTCATCGGAGTGTCGGTTGTAATAGGCAGTCGTCTGCGGGGCATCAATCTCCTCCCGGGGTGGAATGACTCGGTGATGCGCTTCCATGTGACGCTCTAAAGCTCCCCGGTCTACGAATGTGGCTCGACAAAGCCGACATGCAGCTTCTCCATCTGCAAACGCACAAAACGATTGGATTGTGAAATGTTTAACACCTACCTTTGTTTAGAGTACTTTCAAATTCTCAGTGCCCCCCCCTTCCCCACGGAAAGGGGGGGGGGTTAAAATTTTTTTAAGTATGTAATGTGGATACTCTGATGACTTGACTTGATGGGGCGAGCAATAACATAAGTTATTAAAATTAAATTATATTGATATAGTCATGTAATTTTAAATTAAAAAAAACAAAGAGTTCCCTATTCGCGCTAAATAGTTAAAGCTGTTAAATAAAAATAATTTTATCACTCTCCGGTTATATTGCATATCGTATTCCTATATTACTAACATTTAGGTCTGATTAAAACAATAATGCAACGCAAAAAACGTACCTTGCTGCGTTGGTGTTGGTGGTGGTAATTGTGGTCTCAAGCCGTGGAATCTGATGTGGTGTTGCACCAAATTGTTTCTACGCACGAAAATACAACCACAAATGGTACAAACGTGTGTGGCGTTCATCTTTAATATGGATTATAAGTTTTGATAATCACAAACAATACAGCACAACACGAACGTTTTAAATAGTTTAAAGGTGCTTTACGCAAATCGCAAATCGCAAATGATGATAATCAGCAACTAACACAAATCGCGTAGAACGGAACAGGATCGGACTAACACGTCTTCACGCACTGAACTCTCGAACTGAACTGAAGGAGGACTGGTGATGTGGGTGATGCTCCCCACTAATGGATTTCGGAGAAGGTCGGGGCAAAAACTCTCAACCGCTGTCTGGGGTAAAGACCACCCTGCTCTAATGGAACTCGATACGGGTGGTCTATAATGGGTTCCTAGAAGGGTCAGCCGTCTTCCCATCGAGGTATCAAATTACAGCATCTGCATTCCCAGACAGGTCTCGACTTGTCGGTTTTTTGTGTGAACACCTGCACCCTCCAGTCGAGGTATCAAATTACAGCAACCGCATTCCCAGACATGAGGGTGACGCGACGGTTATTTGACCGGGGGGGCTCCTCCTGTCCCTCCTGAGGTCGGGCGCAGCTGCACCCCAGACAGGTCTCGACTTGTCGGTTTTTTGTGTGAACACCTGCACCCTCCAGTCGAGGTATCAAATTACAACATCTGCATTCCCAGACAGGAGACTGGACGCGACGGTTATTTGTGTGAACGTCTGCCTCGGTGCAGAGTACAATTATATTCTCCTCAAAATTTGCATTCACTGGTAGTTCAATTGTCCGCAAGCGCTGATGGGCTAGCTCTGTTGGTTGTAGCGTTACCCTGATCAACTCTTGTATTAATTATCCAAAGTACGTCATGTGGGTACTGAGAATACTCGGCTTGACGAGGAGATTCCAAAAATGCAAAAAAAGGTCAAAAGTGTGGTGCGGGCTCCTTTTTTGTAAACATCATCCAAAGTGTACGATGTGGGTACTCAAATGACTCGGCTCGACTAGACGAACAAGAATCTGCAATCAGAAATCTGATCCGAGGTTAGGTTAGGTTAGGTTAGGTTAGGTTAGGTTAGGTTACTCGGCTAGACTAGACAAACAAGAATCTGCAATCAGAATTGCAAAAAAAAAAAAATTTCGCAAAAAAAAATTCGGAAAAAAATTTCGCAAAACAAATTTTTAAAAAAATATCGCACAAAAAATTCGCAAAAAAATTCGCAAAAAAATTTCGCAAAAAATTTCGCAAAAAAAAATTCGCAAAGTGTCACAGACGAGACCTCGGGGTGGGGGGGGGCTCCTCCTGGCTCCTCCTGGGGTCGGACTGTCCAATTTACCCTACTACTCTCAATATCTTGGTAACCAATTGACGTAAGCGATGATCAAAATTCCAAATTGTTTGCTTTTTTAAGCTGAATTTAATTGTGTAAACCAAAATTTGGGTTTAAAAATGATTATATGTAAAAAGTTTAAAAAAATTTCTAAGAGGTAAAAAACCCCCCTTAAAATAGAGCGACATGTCTGGTTCTCAAACTCATGAAAATAGATGCTGCCTTAGACGTTTGTGCCAAATTTCATCAAGATCGGACCATTTTTACTAAAGTTATCGTGCCTGCGGACACACACACACACACACACACACACACACACACACACACACACACAGACATATATATATATATACCTATCCTCTTCAGACCCAAGTACACATTCGTGCACAAATACAAGTGGTAATTAGTTAAAATGGCTCATTTTCTGCCGTCAGACATGTTGCTAGTGTTAGTATTAACTTTACCTCATAGATAGCGTTGCTGGAATTGTACAAAATTGTGCACATTGGGTCTGAATAAAGTACATTAGTGAAAACATTTTTTATTATTATTAAATAAATGGTGCTATTGCTTTCATTAACTTTTAGTGACTGTTTGAGACTTATCTGAAGCACCTATGAACTAAAGAGTTTGAGAATTCAAAGCTGGTAATTATTTACAATGTTCTAAAAGTTTTCACTTTTTACACAAACTGGTTTTTTTAATTACGTCCCAATGTACACAAGGGTGCCAATTATTTTCAACAAAATTATTCATGCTTTAATGCCAAACTAATGTTACTTCACTTAGTTATTTCTGTAGCCCAGTTCATTAGGCATACATTAAAACTAAAACTGTAATTGTAAAATGTTTTCACTAGTAGCAAACAGATATTTTTAATTTATCCGCAAGTGTGTACATTGGGACCGAAGAAGATGCTTTATTTACCTATATATGAATTTGAACGAGAGGTGTTTTTGGATCTGGGGGCCTCAAAACGCAAAGTTATCAGGGTCCCAGGCCTAGGTCTTGCCATGTTATAATCTACGGTAATAGCTTCTTCCCTATAGGGGAAATTCGCTAAAACGAACAGCTGATAATCTTGACACCATTAGCTGATTTTTTTTAAGCCAAGGGCTAAAAATAACTACTTTAGCCACGAAAAGCATCCATTAAAAACAGCCATTTACGAAGCAGTATGACAATAATATAGTTTTCTGCTTTAAATTAAATACTACGAATTAAAAAAACCTTATGTAACTAAGTCTGCAGAACTGTTTCACCAACATCAGGACATTTTTGTGATATTCAAAAACGGGGAGAAAGAGAGGTATAATAACACCATGTAAGATTTTAATCCTGGGTTTTTGAGGCGTTAATAATAACCGTTACACTTAAATACTAGTATTAAATAATAACCTAATTTCTTATGAAATAAATTTATTAATTCACATTTTTATATTTAAAAAATCAAAACAACAACCATTACAGTTGCATAATCTCTCGATCAAATATGTAGACCAACAAGGGCTTGTAAAACTCTCATCCAAGTCACATTGAGGCATGAGAGCCCAAACCGATGGGTTTCCCGAATATAAAGTGTTGCTATTCACATTTTCATTGTGTATGCTATGATATTTTTTTCATAGTTGTTTTAATTAATACCATACGTTTACAATGAGTATTCAGTTTAAGAATACATGATATTTAATGACTAACAAGGAACAATTATCTAGTCCAACGTCATTACATTGCCATGTTATTTAGACTGATTATACGCCATTCATGAAAAACAAGTATTTTTAATAAGTTTTAACAACAGCATGTAATCAAATAGGTCTTACAACACGTCAAGAAATCTATTTGATACTGCAATCTATTTTCAGTAAACGTACTTACAACCAATACAAAGTAATTGATTTCGATTAGCTCCTACGATTTAAAAAGGTCATCTTCTGTGACCTATGGTTATTACAACAAGGACCTATAATAAAAAGAATAATAAAAAAAGATTAGTTAGACAGCGAGTTATATTTATGTTTATACAGTATTCTTGTTATTATTAAACTGACAAAGAATTTAATATAAAAACCGTCTAGCTGATCAAAAGGTTATTTACATCTAAAGTACTATTCAGGTAGGTGTTTCCATATGATAAATAATAATGATGTTGTCCTTGCAAGTAATATTGAAGTTATATGTTGACACTGAAATAAATATAAATAGGACTACAAATATTAAAATAGCTACTTTTTCCATAGTAGGAAATGAAACATAAACTTTGAAAAAAAAGTTGCGTTGGCCATATCACGTTTTATAATACGATTTTCCAATCCAAACTCACTGCTAATATGGGATCATAAGAAGGAAATATGATCAAAAGAGTGGATAAAAAACAAAGGCGAGAAGATAACACATGAGCGATCAAAGAGTTAAGGAACTTTAGTGTGCGCGTCTCATTAGGTAAAACGATGTCTTTAAAACTGTAAAATAACACTAGGTGTACGCTCATTCCTCGCGTATGAGGATAATTGAAACACATGATCAAACTTAAATCGAGTCTCATCAAAAATTCAATATCTGATTTGAGTAATATCATCAGAATTCATTCCGTTATCATTTAACGGCTGCTAGAATCCGGTTTTTATGTCTATATAGCTCTAGTTTTAGTCAATTCTCCCCTTAGAATCAATTATCGCGGTAGCTGAGAGGGTATCGCATAGGCTCTTGGAGCGTGAGGTCGCAGGTTCGGATCCCGCCGCCGACCTAAAATTTTATCCGTAGAAAAACATACATACTTTTATCACTTGTTTTTATCAAAGTAAATGTAGTATAAATACGTAAATTTATTTATTTATAAAATAAATTGAAGATTTCAGGCATGGTTTGTTGTTAGGATTGGCATGGGTGCGTTATCTTAGAACAAACAGAGTATTTTGGGCTAAGCAGTGACTTTAGCAGTGTGGTTAAATTAACTTTCAAGAGAACAGCGAGTTTCCTTTATGAACTATTGATAACAATTTCTATAGGTGAAGTCAAAATATCCTTAAGGATTAATAATAAGTCGTCAGTTCCAGTTATTTAGATGAAAAAATGAGATTTCAATATATTGTTTCAATAGCCTAGGCTATCATGAAATTAAATGCTATAAACATGGGTTGGCCCAAGTCCGTAAATGAAACTTCTAAAATGGCAAGTAGCCTAAGTGTATAGCCCTACATTTCATAGCCATAGGTCCAAGTTTATGATGAAAATAGCTCACTATAATCCAAACTTAGGATATGTCAGTAGTAAGGGCCCGCGCTTTGGCCCCAACATGGGCTCTTATGGGAGAATAGAATAACATGGGCTCTTATGAGGGAATGGAATTAGGGTGTAATTACTACCCTCTGTCTTTCTTTTGCTACCCTCTGTGGTTAATTATTTATCTTTTTCATCCCCTGTGGTTAATTATATACCATTTTTGGTAATTGTTTCGCGTCCTTCACTTCCTTCTGTGTATCTAACTACAGATCCTGTCTCTCAGCGTACTGTAGCTGGCGGGTGTAACGTGAACATTTTTAAGTAAACTGATGGGTTGAAATGTTAATTCGTGTCCTTATGTTGTTAATCATCTAGCCTTCTGTGGTAATTATTTGAACTATGTTTCCTTCTACATATTTATTTTTTTAACCCCAGTGCCCTTCTATACATCTAACCTCCACATCCTTCTGCGTATCTAATCTCACTTCCTTCTGCGTATCTAACCACAACATCTGCAACAAGTATCTGTCAGCAAACTAGTTGTGACCAGTTAAAATACTGCTCTGTGATTGGTTAAAATAAAGATGTATTTTATTGGCTGTAATTAGGCGTCCTGCGCTCTGATTGGTCCAGACGTGGCCCCACCACAATACCTGCTCTCTTGCTGCGCATTCTCTCTCTCTGCTCCCACTTTCGTTGCGAACAGACGTGTCCCTGCGTTGCTCCGTTTGTTGCGCTTGGCAAAGATAAACTTGAGCGTTTGCTTACCCTATCCTACTTGTACCATAACCTCACTTCCTTGTGTCAAGGGCTGTGTCGTACTTGTATTTGTTGACTGACAGTAATATCACTTTCTATTCTTGTTCTTTATTAAGTAACCTCACCATTATGTTTTACTTGGTAGTCCTGTGTTTATATGTATTGGCTAACATAACAGCAAATCTAGTTTCTTGCGTCAAAAGTAGTTTTGTGCGTTGTATTTGATTGTTTGGCTTGGCTAAAGTAGTGTTGTGTTGACTAACATAACCTTATTTCCCAGTAACCTCAGTTTCTTGTGTCGAGAGTAGTGTTTTGCGTTGTATTTAATTGTTTGATTTGTTTAGAGTAGTGTTGTGTTGACTAACATAACCTCACACCCAGTAACCTCAGTTTCTTGTTTGATTTGACTGTAGTAGTGTTGTGCGTTGTATGTGCTGAGTAACATAACAGTAATATCACGGTATCATGCACTTGTCTTGTTCATGCCTGACTTGTCTATGTTAAGAGCGTTGTATGACTTGCTAGTGTACAGTAACATCAGAGTTAACTACATGTTTCAAGAGTAGTGTCGTGTGATTTTTAGCGTTATCTGAACTGCTAAAGTAACCTCACTTTTTCTGACCTCACTCTTTACACTCCAACTTTACTGTATTATATTCCGTGCATGGTGTACTTAATTTTATTTCTGTGTTGTGTTTATTGTCTTGGCTAGAGTAGTGTTGTTTTGTGTTTAATTGTTTGATTTGATAGTTTACAGTAAAGAAAGTAAACAAACCCTCACTTCCTTGTGGCTAAAGTAGTGTTGTGTTGACTGACATAACCTCCAGTAACCTTATTTTTTTGCCCTGGTTCTTTTGAACTGTAAATTCACCTCAGTAACCTCACCTTCTATTCTTGTTCTTTAAAACAGTTTTGG